>JAVJIF010011245.1:0-124571 GCA_038442645.1 Agave tequilana | reverse complement strand
AAAATCTGAAAACCTGAAAACTATTTTTCCCACTTTAGTTCTTCACCAAAGACATTTCCATTGTGAAGATTCTCTGAAGTTCTTGTTTCCTATACTGAACCTTGTCCACATACACATTCAGTACCAAGGCTATAGGAAAAGTATTGTAATTCTCAAAGTGATCATTGTACACGGGAGGCTTCTTGGTTGTAGAGGCAAGTTGTACAAGGTGAAGGTATTCTTTTGGTGGAAGAGAAGGTGTTCTCTTGGTGGAAGAGAAGGTGTACACATTTAGCGAAGGGGATTTGTCAAGTGGTGTACATGGTGTATTGATTTTGGGTTGCAAAGTCGAGTTAAAGGAAAATCTCAAGCGGGTGGCTTGGGGACTGGATGTAGGTCACAAGGACCGAACCAGGATAAATCTCTTTGTTTGCGTTTGTCAACTTTTCTGAGATTTGATTTCCTTTATTGCAAGTTATTTATTTGCTTAACGATTAATCCTTCTTGTTTTAGTGTTATATTGACTTGTGTATTTTAGATCATTGTTGCCAACAGAGATAGTTCCGCATTTATCAATATCTCGGGGACCTACATTGGTATCAGAGCCGGCCTCACATTTCATACCCTGAACGGCGTATACGCTCTGATCCAACATTTGGTATCAGAGCGGGTACAAGTCAACAACAAGGATGGCAACGGAGTTCTCATCATCCCAACTCAAAGAAGGACATTCTACACAACGTCCACAGCTATTTGACGGTGGACAAGGTTCAGTATAGGAAACAAGAACTTCAGAGAATCTTCACAATGGAAATGTCTTTTGGTGAAGAACTGAAGTGGAAAAAACAGTTTTCAGGTTTTCAGATTTTTTGGCTTTGAAAAACTGATAAAAACTCTTTTTTTTTTTTTGGCCTTTGGACTAACTACCCTTATATAGCTGAAGACTAGGGTAAGTTAGGGTAGTTACAGGTGCATTTCGAATGTTTGAAACGTTGGAAAACGTTGCACAAAAGACCAACAGTCAGAAACTGTCCAACAGTCAGAACTGCCTATTAGTCGACTTGCCCATGAAGTTAGTCGACTAGACTAGGCAAAAATCCTTCTATTAGTCGACTAGGTTTGGCTATAAGTCGACTAGTCAAGAGACGTTGGCCTGACAGTTTTCTGGATAACTACTTCAAGTCGACTGTAACTGTTTATAAGTCGACTGGATCAACTGTTAGTCGATTTGGTGACATGGGTTAGTCGACTAGAAAATGTATTAGTCGACTATAGTTGACTGTTTGGTCGACTAATACACAAACAGAGAGTTGGTCTGTTTCAGGACACAAGATTAGTCGACTTGGGTAACTGGGTTAGTCGACTACACATTGGTTAGTCGACTTATAATGGACATCAAGTCGACTAATGGACCAATGAAGTGTGTGTTTGTGTCAAGGCTTTTACATGCTATTTCAACTTTACAAACCACACTCTATCAACTCTTCTTGGCACATCTTGATCATGTAGGACTCTTGATTCGTCATGTGTTAGAGCTCCAAATGAATTTGATCTTCACAAACGTCTTTATCGAAATAAGTTCCAACAACCAAGACCTTATCAGTGCTTCCACAGTTAATTCTTATTCAGAGATACTCTGAACAATCCTTATGAGTCTTGTAATCAGTTGATTATAGTGGATTTTCCTCCTCCTCCCAGTGTTTTTCCCAATTTGGGTTTTTACGTAAAACTTATATGTATCTATCTCTTTTTTGTGTTGTGATTACTATTTTACACGTACATTATAAACTCTCTCTCTCTCTCGCTTGTGGTGTGGGATCGCCCGTCTGATCATTCGCAGCGAAAAATTCCCACCACAGGGACCAAACCAAAATCTCAAAAGATTAGGAAAAATGATAAGCAGGAATTTGAACAATATCCCTATTTATAAATGAAGTACAAAAGGTTGGGGTGCCAAACCACCACGTGAAACTGTCCAAAGAAGAACAATGAGAGGCCAAAAGTCAGCGAGTTAGTTCCCTTCCTTATATAATGGATTTCAAAAACTCTAAACTTCTCGTCTAAGCTGCATAAACCCTTCAAGTGATTTCTGTCATGACCCACTAATCACAATACACTAGTACGGGTATGTGACGAGAGTCGGCGAAATGTTTTTTGCAAACTAAGCTAAGCTTCAATACATGAAATTAAACACAATATTCATAAAAGTTTTCAGCTTTATTACACAAGTACATCAGTATGACAAAAGTCGTGATTTATTACTTACAGAAAATAAAGTAAATAAAACAAAATATATTCATGAGCTGGAAATGAAAGTAAGACAACAACTAGAGCTCTGCAACACATTTAAGGTACTTCTGATCCTGCAATGTCTTTGAATCTAAATCTGAGTAAGCAAACTCAGGGTCGTCAGTAAGAGACCTAGTGAGTGATGAAATAAGAAAAATGGTAGTATAATACAATAATAAAATAACAACCAATACATTATAATTATATTGCAAGTACAATAATGTATAGTACATACCTAAATAGTAATATAGTCAATTTATTATAGTATCATATATCAGAAGTTCATCATTTGTGTGTCTCTGTTTAGAGTATAACATCCACATCGTACTAATACTTTACCTGGCGACATCAGATTTAAGAGGTAGCCCTCATGGATTTAAGAGGTAGCCCCCACCACATTTATGTGTAGTGCGATACTTTGCTCTGTGTAGCACTTCATTCTATATGGCACTTACTTTCATGTGGCACTTAATTCAACACATTTTTGGCTGGTGTTAACTCTGTGAGGATCTCATATGTTAGGGTTTTATCAATGTGTATCTGTTTTTAAGTATTGTTATTTGAAATTGACTGGTGAGAGGTGATTTGTTACTAGTGTGTTGCTATTTGAAATTGACTGATGGAGACATTTTTTGTGTTTTAGATGGGTTTCGTGCATACCCAAAATCACGGCCAAGATTCCTGACACTGAACCAGGATGTACTGCTAGGTACTCATGATATAAATAGTATAAACAGGATGGGATGCCAATTATCTTCGGGAACCCTATAATGGAACTCATCTTTCGGTTGCACAACCTGTATCCTAGATCCACCTAAAATGCAGATACTGCCTCATCTATCAATTTCTCCACTCCGATGTAAATTATCTAGTATTAATGTCAGTTAGACAACTAGATCTGATCAATAACAGTGTTTTTAACTTGTATACAAGGTAATAGAATTTTTTCCAATAATTTTGGTAACACTAACTATGTCATTAGGTAGTGGTCATGTATAATTGGTCAAGGTTTTCACAAAAATCAACATAATGGTCAAAATTAATAATCTGATTTTCTTTGAATTTTTCACTATTTATGGTTATTTTAAAGCATTTTTCAAAAGAACAAATAATTAATAATTCAAACATCATAATTTTTGGTAATTAATAAAACATTTATAATAATTCTATGCAGTCATCAAAATGAACCATTCAGGGAAAAATATTTACCAATTTGTATAAGAAATTAAATCATGAAAATTTGCAATTTTATAAATACTTTTACATGCTAGGAAATTAAACAAATAATTTAAATAATTAAAAATTAAATAAATAAATCAAAAATAACTATTTTTAACAGAGTTAAAAAACTCACCTGAATTTACCACGAATTCGTATATCGAATTATCTAGTTAATTAGAATCTACATTCAATTAAAATCAATTTAGATATTTACTATAATTATTTTGAAGCATATTTTAATTTAGCCTATTCTAAGTAATTTGGCAACCATATAAGTTTATAGGATTAAAAATGCAGTTTGTGATTTTATGGAATTTTTCTTGAAATTTTCTTGCTTAATTTCCCTTTTTTAATTTAAATAAGCCTAAAAAATCATTTAAATTCTCTTTAATGAGTCTGGATTACAATAGCGGGTCTGCTACAGTAGTGGGTCTATTCTGTTAAAGGGTCATCTACAGTAAGGATCTGGTTCTTTGGGTCTGCTACGTATTGCTACAATGATACTGGTTTGCTACAGTACGGTTGCTACAATGTTTACTACAGTACGGGTTTGGGTCAAGCGGGTCAGTTTTGGGTTCATCTGGGTCGGGTTCTATGCTTACTAGTACAGAAAAGGGATTTCACGTTAGCCTTTTCACATAAGTTGAATTCGGGACCGACGTTAAAAGGAGATGCGGTGGCAATTTTGAAATTAAAATGATTATAGTATTATATGCGATATTTTTTACACTATTCCATATCAGTTTATAACTAAACCGATGTCAAATCTTAATATTTTACGTCGGTTTCTTTGAAAATCGGTGTGGAAAATTAAAGTTAAAATTCAAATTTTTTTATGACTTTAGATGTCGGTTCTTTGAAGGACTGACGTTTAAAGTTCTAATATTAGACGTCAGTTCCTTTTAGAACTGACGTGTAAATTACTTTTAACGTCGGTTTGTTGAAGAACAAATGTGCAAAACCTTTTCAAAAACTGCGCCAGACATAAAATCAATTTTTAACCCTAGCCTCCATCAATCCTCTACATCTCTCTCGCTTCTCTCGTCTCCTCGATTCTCTCTCCCCTCCTCCGTCAGCTTCCCTCTTCCCTCCCCATGAGCCCTCTCTCCCCTCTCCTGCTCTCCCTCTGCTCTAGATTTGCTCCGCTAGCCCCTCGAGATCTGCTCCGACTCCGCCGGCCCCTCCTCCTCTTCCTCTGCTCCAGATCCGCTCCGCCAGCCCCTCCTTCTCTCCCTCTGCTCCAGGTACACTACGTCAGCCCCTCCTCCTCTACCTCTGCTTGAGATTTACTCCAGCGGCCCCTCTCATTTTTTATTATATAAAGGTAACCCTTTTCCCTCTAACTTCATTGCCTTGATTTCATTGCTTTTGTGTTGTTTGGAGTAATTCATGGTGTTTGTGCTAGTGGATTTTGGTGGAGGCTTATGGGCAAAGCTAGGGTCTGTATGGTAGTGGTGGTGGCGGCGGGGTGTTTGTGTGTGGTTGTGTTGTTAGTGGTGGTGGTGGTGGTGGCGGGGGGGGGGGGGGGGGGGGCATAGTGGTGGTGGTGGTGGTGTGTGTCCTTGATATGCATGTGTCTGGGTGTGGTGGTGGTGGTGGGGTGTGTCATGCTTGATACGTGCAAGCGCGTGTGTGGTGGTGGTGGTGGTGTGGTGGTGGTGTGTCATGCTTGATGTGTGTGCGTGAGTGTTATGCTTGGTATGTGTGTGCGCGCGCGCGCACGCGCGTGTGTATGTGACATGATTGATGTGTTTGTGTGTTGTGGTGGTTGTGTGCTTGATATGCGTGTGTGTGGTGGTGGTGGTGGTGGGGTGTGTTATGCTTGATGTGCGTGTGTGCGTGTGAGGTGGTGGTGTGGTGGTGTGCCATACTTGATGTGTGTGTGTGTGGTGGTATCGTGGTAGTGGTAAAGTAAATTTACTCTTTACATAATTACTGTTTTAAATATTGACCGATATACCAGTATATCGGCCGAGATATCGGTATTTTATCAAAAATGATACGATAGTGCAAAAATTTACCGGATATCATTTTGGACCGATATTGGCCGATATATCGCCACATGACTGATATATCAGCCGATATCCGAGATGAAATATCTGATATATCGGCCCTTATAGTTACTTATTTGGATAATAATTATTATTTTTACTTGAGAGATTATTTTATTTTATTCTATGTTCATTATGGCATTTCAATGATGTTTTTATATGATGCTTAGATAATAACTTATTTCTTTTAATAATGTCTTATATGTATTTACTATTAATATATCAACCGGCATTTAGTATCATATAGCGATATATCACCCGTATCTGGTACATAATTTTGCCGACTGGTATATCGCCGATATCCGATATTTAAAACATTGTACATAATATATGGTATTGTTTATTCATTATATTATTTTTTATATGTTGTTAATTCAATATTTCGTTTTTGATGTCTAAACTAGTTAAACATGAATCGAAAATGGATGGATGCTAATAGGTTAAGTACCGAATATTAGAATGGTGTAGAGGAGTTTATTAAGTTTGTTGTTGAGTGTGCCAATAATCCTAATCGTATTAAGTGTATGTGCATAAGATGTGGTTGCCTTGAGAATGTTACGGTTGAAGTATTAAGAGATTATTTATTTGTTAATAAGATTGATAAAGATTATACAAGATGGATATGAAATGGTGAGAGTGCAAGAGACAGACCGATTAATTCTGATAATAAAAGATTGTTGGCCCAGAGGCCTTTCACCTTAGTTTTGATGATGACTAACTTATGAAGGTTAGTTTACTAATGATCTTGTGTTTAATAAGTTTCAGATATTAATCAAGATCTTAGTAAGTATTTAGCTTCAACAAGGATTCAAAGCCAGTTTTTAGAACTAACACGTGTGGATTCAAGAGTTCGCGCATCAAGATCGCATCTAGACTCAGTCGGAGTCAAGCTCTTTGGATCGAGTTTAGATCGAGTCAGCTTGGAGAAGGAATTCTATAAGAAGACTTCAGTTTTTTAGTTTAGTTTTAAGTTTAGATCTTGTATAAAGATAGACTATTATCGATATGCTCAAGTTCGCACACTTAGAAGTTCAATGGTTTTTTATTTCGGTTTAACCGCTTTTGGATTTTCAAGAATACATATATGATTTTCATGAATAGATAGAATCAAAATAAGTTTACATAGTTTATATGTATATTAGATTTCATCCAATATAATGATAGTTCATATTGTCTAAAAATTCAATTTTGACTTATCTAGTCATGTTTTTTAAGTTTTGTTTTTAACAAAACTAAAATTTGGATTTATTGTCAAAATATAGATATTTCATCTTATATGTGTATTGGATCATATCCATACACACTATGCTTCAAATTGAGTTTAAATATCATATTTTTGTATTTATACAAGTTTTGAAGAAATTAGTTTTTCATTTCAAAGTTTAGTTTATGAAAAATACGGTTTCCAGTTTAAAACTAAATTTCTATATCACAAAAATAGTTCAAATTGTTTGAAATATGTATTAAATTTTAGTCACACAATTTGTTCTTTAAATATTTATAAGAACTTATTTTTGTGGATTTATGTGATTTTATGTGATTTTATGGTTATTTAAAAGACCAAATTTTCAAACCCTAAAACCCAGCCTGAGACCACTAATGGTCAAACCGACCGGTCTACCAGGCAGTCAACCATATGCACAAAACACATGCACACTGCCTTGGCCTATGGGCCAGTCGATCGGACGGTTGACCGATCCAGAGAGCTTGTTTTCTGGATCTGGCCCCGATCGACCGGGAGGTCGACCGGCTAGAGAGAGTGCTCTCTGATTCTGACCTCGGTCGACCGGACGATCGACCGTTAGGCATATTTTCCTAGGGCGGTCGACCGTGCGGTTGATCGATACCCCCAATAGTAAGAAATCTGATCGTTAGCCGGTCAATCGGGCGGTCGACCGACAAGCCATTTTGAGCCTGTTCTGGACCCCAACGGCTAGTTTTTCAAGACCCTATAAATATGGGTCCTTTAGGCCTGTTTTCACCAAGATTTTAAGAGAAATTTTTCCCGTCTTCTTAAGTATTTTCAGCAAGCTAAAATAAGTTTTTGTGTCAAAAATTCTCTTATCTTTATTTGTTTTAAAGTTTTTGGAAATCAAAGAAAACTAATATTTGGGAATTCTAATTTTGTTCTTCATTTCTTTATCTATCAAGAAGTTTTTCCCAGGAGTTTTTCATTATTTTTTCAAAACACTTTATTTTTCTCACACTTGAGCTATCATCTCTTATCCTATCTTTAGGATCTTTATTTTGTGAGAAAATTATTTGTGATCCTTTAGATTACCAAGAGAGTTTTTGATCTTAGGATCACCAAGTTGTAAATCTTTTTCTTTGCTTTGGCTTTGTGCCTTTTCTCTTATGTAGAGGTGATTGTGTTTGAGAGAGGAGTTATGTACTCCAAGTGTTAAGTTATAATTCCTCGGTGGAGGTCTCTTTGTGGAAGGTCCTATGTGAACATAGTGGAAACCCTTCTGTGTGAAGGATTTCCATTAGAGCAGTGACTCGAACCTCAAAATATATCTTTATGTTTACATTTGATCCACTATCTCTTAGCTCTATCTCTCTTATATCTTACATTGTTATTACTTTGATATTCATATCCTTGCTAGATATTATTTGTGTGTCCACACTTGCGTTCAACCAAGAAAGCTTTTAAAGCACCTCCACTTTTAATCTAGAAAAATCTAGAGGAGTAGTTCTAGAGCCCTTCACAGAGAATTCAGGCTCACTCTTAATTACATATAGTGTGTTTGCATATTAGTTTTAGTTCCGCATCATTTGCCCTAGATTAGCTAGTACACCTATTCACCACCTAAGTGTATTTTAATTGGTATCAGAGTCTCCGCTCTTGATATTTAGTTTAACCACCTAGGAGTGAGATCTTTGGATAGCTAATCTAGTTATCTACATTGCACACATATTAGTTTACACTCATGCATTATCTTCCCCCTCCCATGTATGATGTTTCCAACATTGACATGCGGAAATTCAAAATGAGTGTTTATCTAAAAGTCCTAAGATTGCATGTCTATCTTGACACTACCAAGATATCCTATGTTGGTAATGATAAGCATTTAGGGGCTAATGCACAAGCCTTAGAAGCCCTTAGGCACACACTTAGTAAATATGATCTTTCTATGATTTCTCATTATGATTTCGCTTTTGCGGTGTGGAATACATTGACTTCTCTCAAGAAAAAAATGGCACATGTTTTGGAGAAGAAATCTAGTGGAGATGAGTCCAACCAAGCTTACTTCATGGTCCAAAGAAATGCTATGGATGCACAAGCTTTAAATGAAGAACTATCCATGTTTTGTGAAAATTTGCTTTCAAAATACAAACTTTTAAAAAGCAATAGTTTTGAGCTAAAAGAAGAAAATAAAAACTTGTTTTCAAAACTTAATATGGTTTTGCAAGAGAGGATTGAGATTTCAAGTGAAAGGGATTCCTTGAAAACTCAACTTGACCTTCTTCTAAAAGAAAATGAAATCTTGAAAAATAAAAATATTGATGATATTTTGAAGAAAAATGAAGTTTTGTCTTCAAAACTAGAATTTGTTTTAAAAGAAAATGATTCATTGAAAAACAAAATTGTTTTGGTTTCCAAAGGATTGGAATGTGTTTTAAAAGAAAACACTTGTTTGAAAAATGATTTTACTTCAAATGTTCGCCATACTACTATACCTTCATCTTCTAGTGATAAACATGTTACTTGCTCCACTTCTTCAAAAATTGAAAATGATATTTGCATGTTGAAGAAAAGTATAGATTATTTGGGCTCCATTTTGAGCTAATGTGTCATAAATCACACACGATTAGAATCTATGTTTCGCAAGAAACATGCACCAAATATTCATGCACACTATTCACGGCATACATGTGCTCATCATGCTCACTCTCATGACACCATGTATGCTTATGTCTACACTTGTACACATTGTGGACATATGGGCCACCTTGCACAATTTTGTTATGATAGGATTAATAAATTCAAATTTTGCAAATAAGTATGTTTGGGTTAGGAAAGGTACTAATCCTCTTGGACCCAAAAAAATATGAGTACCGAAAGCCACTCCTATTGTATTTGATGTAGGTGTGGGATCTCACTTGACGTGAGAGTATTGGTGCCTTGATGGTGGATGCGATCCGACCCTCAAGATCATATTTATGGATGCATCACTTTCAAGGGATATTTGGTAGGAGGACCACTATAGTTTGGAGACTTAAAGAATAGTCCATATGATTTGGTAACTATCTCTAACCTCCTATTTTAGTTTACATGTTTTTATATGAATGTTTTTTAGTATGTCATATTTTAATGTTTATTATGTTAAATGCAATATTATTAGACATGTGATATACATAGATAGTCCTTGAGATACACCCATGTTTATATGTATTCATATTTTTGTGTTCTCATTAGAGTTTAGCTATTGTGTATATCCTCGTTCTAATAGCACGTATATTTACCTTAATGAATATATTTGTTTATGTTTTGCATTTCATGTTTTGATTACATGTTTAGAAGTAACTTTTATTAAAACTTGTGTTTATACTTGTACGACTACTGAGCCACATTTGATTATTATGTGTTTGTACTTTATTGCTCATTTGTACTCATTAGATCTACTTGTGTAATCTTGTTTTGATGATTCTTGCTTCTTAACTTGTATTCCCTATTTTTGTACATGTTTTCATAAAAATGTGTTTAGTTTATGTATTTGTCAATTTTATTTATAACTAATATATATATATATATATATATATATATATATATATATATATATATATTATATATATATATATATATATATATCTTAGAGTCATTTGCTTTTCATGTAATATTTCTTTATGGACTCGTTTATGTTTGGCATAGGTATGTATACTTTTAGTTTAGACAAAACATACATATACCTTGAAGCTTATTTAGTTTTTGATAAAAAATATAATTTTTAAAGTTTTGAAGATTTCTTATATTTGATAAAAGAAATTTTATATGAGCTTCATTACCTTATTTTCATGATTTTATTGATTACATAATTCTTACACTCTATGTTTAGTGTTTGCTCGTGATTTTTATTTCATGAGAACTATAAGTGCTTTATCGCTTTTTGGGTGTCGATTCTCATGTAATTTTAATATTTCATGAATACATTTGTGTTTTATTTCTTACTTGAAAGATTTCGTACTACTTTTCAAAATTATCATGAAACTAGTCTCGTTATTTTTCAATTTGATAGTGATCTTCAAGTATGTTAATATTTTCAAATCCTATTTTTGAAAACCCCTATCATCTACGGACGGCTGGATGGACGACCATGCCTTTTATACCCTTATTAAATATCTTTCAAATATGTGCATGAATAGGGTGGTAGCTATGAGATATACATAGTTTTAATTGAAATTTTATTTTGTTTACTCATGTTTTCTATATATGTACGGATCATATCTAAATTGACATTATATTGCTCTGATACATACATATAGATGTTTTCTTGTGCTTGATTCACAATGTCCATATATACATCTTAAAGCACAAATATTTTATGCTAAGCTTGATTTAGTTTTTAATGTCAATTGTTTTTCAATTGGTATCATATACAAGCTTATGCATTATTTTTATTCGTATTTCATAAGGGGAAAAAATTCTTATTTTATCTTTCAATTGATTTTATTTTCAATTGACATCTTACTCCCACCCTTTATGATGAAAATACTTTATTTTCAGTATATGCAATATTTTTAATATTTGTATCAATAATCTTGAATTAGTATTATTCTCAATTTGGTTTCTTTATTGCAAAATAGTTTTAGTGTTTGCCTAAAAAAATTATTGGTTTTTACTTTCAATTGATATTATGTTCTTCTATTGGTATCAATTCATAAAAAGATTATTTTCTTTTCATTGGTAAAAAGAATGTTTAATTTTTAATTATAAAAAAGATTGTTTCTTTCAATGGTTCTTTCAATTAATTGTTTTTATTGGTATCAGTTTTGTTTATTGGTTTTGTTTGTTTGTTTTCACCCCTTTGTAGATGAGTGAAAAAGGGGGAGAATGATTTAGGATCATATATATATGTTATCATATATATATGTTTTATCAAGTGTTTATGCATTTATATATATATATATATATATATATATATATATATATATATATATATATATATATATATATATATATATATATATATGGGGTTACTGTACCTCAGCCGGCAGGCTGAGAGAGTTTCTCAGCCGCGGACGTGGTTGAATATATGCCACATATCGGCCGCAGAGTGTAGGCGCCAAAAAAATCAAAAAAGATCCCGCCTAAACAATCGTGAAACAAATTGACAAAAATACCCCTTTTTAATTCTAAACTGGAATAAAGTCATCAACAAACAAAATTTCAGTTGAATATATCTACAGTTATAAATTCATAATTTTACTACGTCAAAAAATATAATTAAAAATTTTTGGATCAACATAATGTAAAATAAGCAGAAGCATTGAAAATTTAAAAAACATGTCATGGTCGCAGACTTAATACAGTATAACTTTCAATTTTATATGACAACTGCGACACAGTCGCAGTCACTAGTCGCAGTCATAGTATAACAAAACTTTTTTATATAACGTCTGCGACCCTAGTCGCATTCTATCGTACAGCAATGCGACCTCCTTCAGTACTGCGACCAAAGTCGCAATCTTCTTTCGCATGCCGTATGTATTAAATGAAAGTGATTAATATTCTCTCTACCTTGATACAACAACAGTCTAGAAAAAAGAGATGCAATAATGTTAATATCGATAAAGGAAAGATGTGCACCATACGTAATCTAAAGATATAGGCAAACAATTATATAAAAAGTTAATTTGTACTTCAAGTATTAAACCTCTAGCAAAAAGAAACTCTTCGGATTCTCCCGCAATAAATCTTCAATTAAATATTTAATTTTTTTTACCACTTCCTACCATACTCAACCCTCACCTGTAACAATTATTATTACTATTCATGTTCTTCCACAATATTGACCTTTATATAATGCTTGTAACAATATATTATCTCATACCTGAAAACTATATTTTTGCTCTTCCTTTTCAATTTGATTTCAAAAACTTTCAAAAAATAATTCATTCTTGAATCATGTCTTCCCCATCTTCTTCCTCTGAACACTTGGATTTCAACTTCAATCGTTCCCCCACCGGTCCTTTTTTAGGATATTCTAGTGAATCTGATACCAGTCTGGACTTCACTCCTTTTGACTATCTCACTACATCAAATAATGTATTAACTGATCCTCCTATTCATGAGGATAATGAAGATTTCATGTGGGTTAGTGAGGAAGACATTATTCCTCTGCCACTTGACGGAGACATGCTTGATGAAAGCATGTCCTCTGATGCTATAGGCTCGCTTTCTCGCAACGGGTTAAACGAAGAGCTTGATAGAGACGATCCATTCTGGGAGTTTATCGGTGAAACAAAAAAAACCTCAAAAACAGGAAGATGATGAGAAAATAAGTGATGAACAGGAAGAGCAGAAGAATGAAGACGACGAATCTGCTTATGATGGTGAGAATGACGAGGATTAGGATTTCCTGATCTTCTGATATTCAACCTTATTTTGTCTTCTTTTAAAAGCTTTTAATTCTGTTTTTTTGTAAGGTCTCTTTCTCACTATATTAACTTATAAGCTCTTTTAATTATATATCAAACTGCGACTGTTGTTCTTAAATACTGCGACCATAGTCGCAGTGCTACTACGCAAGCAATAAGTAAAAATAATTCATACTTTATAAGCAAAACATATAAAAGCATACGTAAACTGTGACTACAGAATCAGTACTTATTTACCGTTATTACATTTAACTTAGCAAAAAAATTCATCAAGAAAAATGCAGTCGAGGGTACTGCGACCATAGTCGTAGTCCATGATCGCATACTATATGTAAAAACCAATTTAATAGTTCATAAGAGGATCAGACAACAGTCAGAAATGAAGGATCAGACAACAGTCAGAAATGAAAAACAAAAAATATAAAATAATACGTAAACTGCGATTATACTATTACTCTCGTTAATACTGCGACCATAGTTGCGGTAGCGCGACCATAGTCGCAGTCCATGATCGCATACTATATGTAAAAACCAATTTAATAGTTCATAGGAGGATCAGACAACAGTCAGAAATGAAGGATCAGACAACAGTCAGAAATGAAGAACAAAAAATATAAAATAATACATAAACTGCGAGTATACTATCACTCTCGTTAATACTGCGACCATAGTCGCGGTAGTGCGACCATAGTCGCAGTCCATGATCGCATACCATATGTAAAAACCAATTTAATGGTTCATAGGAGGATCAGACAACAGTCAGAAATGAAGGATGGATCAGACAACAGTCAGAAATGAAGAACAAAAAATATAAAATAATACGTAAACTGCGATTATACTATCACTCTCGTTAATACTGCGATCATAGTCGCTGTAGTGCGACCATAGTCGCAGTCCATGATCGCATACTATATGTAAAAACCAATTTAATAGTTCATAGGAGGATCAGACAACAGTCAGAAATGAAGAACAAAATATATAAAATAAATACGTAAACTGCAATTATACTATCGCTCTCGTTAAGTACTGCGACCATAGTCGCAGTCCATGATCGCATACTATATGTAAAAACCAATTTAATAGTTCATAGGAGGATCAGACAACAGTCAGAAATGAAGAACAAAAAATATAGAATAATACGTAAACTGTGATTATACTATCGCTCTTGTTAAGTACTGCGACCATAGTCGAGTCCTTGATCGCATTATACATTACATGCGAAAAAAAGTAAACTGCGACTATATTAAAAATCATTAAATATCAAATCAGATAAAAAAATTAAAGAAGCATTCAAATTAGTTTTGTGATTTAATAAAAAAATGTTGGCAGTTTGGCCGCAGTTATAAAAGATAATTGTCACAAAAATTGAATAACGTCATAAAATATAAAAATATAATAAACTATACATATCCATTGTCTTTTACCGACGGAGTAGCTTTTCATAAGGGGTATCTAGTAATTTAACTTCTTCCTATAAGCGGGCCGCAAGTTAGTGGCGTGACAAATCTTGAGCCACGTCACCGCAGGCTCACAGAGTTCTCTCAGCTGCAGGCTGATATGCATTTTCATATATATATATATATATATATATATATATATATATATATATATATATATATATATATATATATATATATATATATATATATATATATATATATATATATATATATATATATATATATATATATATATCTTATTTTTATTTGGTATCTTGAGCTATATTACAAATCTATTTGTTTATTTCATATGCATGAGTTAAGAGGAGTTTCTATGAAGCTTATCTTTAATGAATGCGTATATAGCCTTATAAGTTTTGTCATCATCAAAAAGGGGGAGATTGTTAGCTCAGAGGCCTTTCACCTTAGTTATGATGATGACTAACTTATGAAGATTAGTTTACTAATTATCTTGTATTTAATAAGTTTCAGATATTGATCAAAATCTCAATAGGTGTTTAGCTTCAACAAAGAATTCAAAGCTGGTTTTGGAGCTAATACATATGGATTTAACAGCTCGCGTGTCAAGATAGCATCTAGCACTCGGTTGGAGTCAAGCTCTTTGGATCGAGTCGGCTTGGAGAAGGAATTCTATAAGAAGACTTCAGTTTATTTAGTTTAGTTTTGAGTTTATATCTTATGTAAAGAAAGATTAGTGTTGATATGCTCAAGTTCACACACACACAAGTTCAATAGTTTTTGGTTTCGGTTTAACTGGCTTTGGATTTTCAAGAATACATATATGATTTTCATGAATAGATAGAATCAAAGAAGTTTACATGGTTTATATGTATGTTGGATTTTATCCATATACATTGATAGTTCATATTGTCTAAAAAACCAATTTTGATTTATCTATTCATATGTTTTTATTTTTGTTTTTAACAAAACTTAGTTTTGGATTTATTGTCAAAAATATAGATATTTCATCTTATATGTGTATTGGATTATATCCATGCACACTATGCTTCAAATTGAGTTTAAATATTATGTTTTTATATTTATACAAGTTTTGGAGAAATTGGTTTTTCATTTCAAAGTTTTGTTTATGAAAAAATACGGTTTCTAGTTTAAAGCTAAATTTTTATATCACAAAAATAGTTCAAAATGTTTGAAATGTGTGTTGAATTTTAGTCACACATATTTTTTCTTCAAATATTTATAAGAACTTATTTTTGTGGATTTTATGGGTATGTAAAAGACTAAGTTTTTAAACCTTAAAACCCAGATTGAGACCACTATTGTCGACCGACCGGTCGACCGGACCAGATCTCGGTCGATCGGGCGGTCAACCAATGTCCACAAAACATGCACACTGTCTTGGCCTATAGGCGGATCCAGAGAGCTTGCTCTCTGGATCTCGCCCGGGCGGTCGACCGACTAGAAAGAGTACCTTCGGTTCTGGCCTCGGTCTATCGGGCGGTCGATCGTTAGGCATATTTGCCTTGGGCGGTCGACTGGGCAGTCGATCGGTAGCCCTAATGGTCAAAAATCTGACCGTTGGCTGGTTGACTGGGCGATCGATTGACAAGCCATTCTAGGCTTGTTCTAAACCCCAACGGCTAGTTTTTCAAGACCCTATAAATATGGGTCCTTGAGGGCTATTTTCACCAAGATTTTTAAGAGCAATATTTTTCATCTTCTTAAGTGTTTTCAGCAAGTTTTAAAAAGAAGTTTTTGTGCTAAAAATTCTCTTATCTTTATTTGTTTCAAAGCTTTTAGAAAATCAAAGAAAACTAATATTTGGGAATTCTAGTTATGTTCATCATTCTTTATCTATTAAAAAGTTTTTCCTAAGAGTTTTCTTCCTTTTCCAAAATACTTTGTTTTTCTTACATTGAGCTACCATCTCTTATCCTATCTTTAGGATCTTTGTTTTCCGAGAAAATTGTTTGTGATCCTTTGAGATCACCAAGAGAGTTTGTGATCATAGGATCACCAAGTTGCAAATCTTTTTCTTTGCTTTAGTTTTGTGTCTTCCCTCTTGTATAGAGGTGATTGTGTTTGAGAGAGGAGTTGTGTACTCTAAGTATTGAGTTGTAATTCCTTGGTAGAGGTCCCTTTGTGGAAGCTCCTGTGTGGACATAGTGAAAACCTTCTGTGTGGAGGTGGGGACGTATAGCAATGGCTCGAACCACGAAACATATCTTTGTGTTTCGTTTAATCCTTTATCTCTCAACTTTATTCCTCTAATATCTTGCATTATTGTTACTTGTTGATATTCATATACTTACTAGATATTATTTGTGTGACCGCACTTGTGTTCAACTAAGAGAGCTTTTAAAGTAGCTCAACTCTTAATCTAGAGGAATCTAAAGGAGTAGTTCCAGAGCCCTTCATGGGGAATTCGGGCTCACTCTTGGTTACACATAGTATGTTTGCAAATTAGTTTTAATTCTGCATCATTTTCCCTAGATTAGCTAGTATACCTATTCACCCCCCTCTCGGTGTATTTTAAAGATATGATGAAAGAGAAGAAGTCGATTGTAGTGAAGGTGATAAATTAGAAGACATGATTCATAATGCAGAATATCACTTTATGGATCGCCCACACTTAATCCAGAACTTGAAAGATGATGCAAAAAACATTTATATGTTGGTTGTTTTAAATTCACTAATCTGTCTGCAGTGTTGGGATTGTACAATTTGAAAGCAGAAAATGGGTGGAGGAATAAGAGTTTTACAGCCTTACTCAGTCTCTTGAAAGATATGCTTCCTGAGGTTAATGAACTTTCGGATCGTACACACGATACCAAGAAGATCTTGTGCTCTATGGGTATGAATTACAAGAGGATACATGCTTTCCCTAATAATTATAATTTGTACAAAAAGATTATGAAGGTTCGGAGAGATGTCCGGTTTGTGAAGTGGACCAATACAAAAAAAATAAGAATAAAATTTCAGGAAAGGTATTATGATATTTTCTGGTAATACCTAGATTTAAATGAATGTTTATGAACTCAAAACATGCGAAGAGTTTGATATGACATTCCGACGAGCGAATTTCTGATAATATACTTCATCATCCGGCTGATCCTCCGCAATGGAATATGATTGATTCTAAATTTCTTGATTTTGGGTGTGACGCAAGAAATCTCCAACTTGGTCTTTATCCAATGGAATGAACCCGCACGGTAACATGAGCAGCACACACAGTACTTGGTCAGTTGTTTTAACTATTTACATTCTTCTTCCCTCGTTGTGCATGAAGCGCAAGTTTTTGATGTTGTCATATCTAATATCAGATCTAGATAACTAGAAAATGATATAGATGATTATTTGGCACTTCTTATTGAAGACTTAAAGATAATGTGGGAAGAAGATATTGCAGTATTTAATGTATATCATCAAAATAATTTCAAGCTCCGAGCTATATTACTTTAAACAATCAATGATTTTCCAGCATATGAAAACTTATCAGGGTACAGTGTGAAAGGATACAAGGCATATGTGAAGAAGGCACATTTTCTCTCTAATTAAAGCAAAGCAGAAAGATAGAATATCTTGGTTTCTGGAGATTCTTGCCTATGTGCCATCGTTATCAAAGGCTACGAAAAGCTTTTAATGTCTCTACAAAAAAAAAGAGCTCTAAAGGCATTGATCAATGAAGAGATATATCAACAAGTGAATCATCTATGAGCAAATTATAGGAAATGGAAGAAAATTATAGTTGAAAAGAATGAATGGAAGAAGAGGTCAATATTTTTTTATCTCCTATATTGAAAATTTTTATTTGTGAGACATTGCCTTAATGTAATGCATTTTGAAAAGAATGTATGTGATAGTATTATTTGCACATTACTCAATATAACCGGTAAGACTAATGATAGAGGATTTGGTTGAAATGGGTATACACAAGCAGTTGGCACCAGAGCAGAAGGGACATAATACATTTTTTACTGCCAGCATGTTATACTTGGTCTAAAAAGAATAAGATAAACTTATGTCAGTGTCTTTCTAAGATTAAGGTGCCCAGTGGTTACTCATCAAATATTTAAAGTTTCATTTTAATGAAAGATCTAAAGCTAATTGGCTTAAAATTTCAAAATTGTCATGCATTGATGCAACAGTTTCTACCTGTAGCTATACATTCTGTATTGCCATAACATGTCCGTCATGTCATTATCTGACTTTATTTTTTTTTCAATGCAATATGTAGCAAGGTAATTAACCCAACAAAAGTGAAAGAGTTGCAGAAAGATATTGTGGTTACATTGTGTCAGCTTGAGATATATCTTTCACCTTTTTTATTTTGATATCATAGTGCATCTAATAGTTCATTTGATCAAAGAGATTAGACTATATGGTCCGGTCTTTTTAAGGTGGATGTATCCATTTGAGCGTTACATGAAAATCTTAAAAGGATATGTGAGGAACCAAAATCGACCCGAAAGTTACATTGTTGAATGTTATATATGAAGAAGTAATTGAAATTTGCAATAAATACTTATTAAATATTGAAGCTATATGACTTTCTAAGAGGGGTTGTACTAAGGTAACAGATGACTTTGATAAATTGGACAAATTTTCGTTACTGCCACTAAAGACTTATTATGTCAAGTACATAAATATGTCCTGAGTAATATTGATGAAGTACAAACTTGAAAAGCACACCTAGAGGGGGGGTGAATAGGTGTACTTGCTAATCTAGAAACTAAATGCTCTAAATGCGGAAGCTAATGCAAATTTTGCAACACACTTAATATAACACACAAGTGTAGCCGAGTTCCCCGTGAAGGGCTCTGGACTAACTCCTCTTGATTCCCCTTGAATGGGTTGAGGTGCTATGTGAAGCTCTTGTGGTTAAGTACAAGTGAGGCACACACACAAGCAATCCAAGCATATAATGAATAAGCAATATGAATCAATGCAAGAACAACACAAGCAAATAGATATGTATGATATGAATGATGCTATGCACAAATAAATGAGAGAGAGAGTTGAGAGACAAGTGGATCAAACGCTAACAACAAGATATGTTTCGAGGTTCGAGCACCCAGCTCTACATCCCCGCCTACACCACCGTGTAGGATTTCCAATCCACTATCTCCTACCGAGGGAACCTCCACCAAGGAGGATTTGTTACAACAAAGGGAGTACCAACTCCTCTCTCAAACACCACCTCACAACCGAGGGGTAGGCCCGTAGCCAATACAACAACCAACACCTCTACCGAAGAGAGTTTACAAACCAAACTCCACCTCTCACTAGAGGGAGAAAACCAACCAACTCAACCTCTACCAAAGAGGGAGCAAACACCAACCCAAATCAACAACCTCAACCTCTACCAAAGAGGGAGCAACTCAAGAAATTAAGGGTTTACAACAAGTGGTATATCTCAACCACAAACCCTTTCCTTTTTCTCTTTTTCCACAAAATAAGATCCTAATAGAATAGGATAGATGATATAGCTCCAGTGTGGAAAAAACAAAGTGTTTTGATCAAAGAAAATCTCTTGAGAAAAATACCAAATTGATATAGAAATGAAGAACAAGAAACCAATTCCCAAAAACCTATTTTCTTTGAAAATAACAAAACACTTAAAACAAATAAGATGGATCTTTTGGCACTTAAAACTCTTTTGAAAACTTGTAAAACACTTCAGAAAAGTAGGAATTTTGCTCTTTAAAATCTTAGATAAAACCATGAAGAAATGGGGTATTTATAGCCCCATCAGAAAACTAGCCGTTAGGCTGACCTGGCAGCCTGACAGGCTACCGGTCGGCCGGCCTGGCCGACCGCCAACGGTCTGAAATATGACCGTTGGGCAACCCGGTCGACCGCCCGGTCGACCCAAATAAACAGAGAGCAGAGCTCTCTGGTCCGGTCGGCCGCCCGGCCGACCGTCCCTGTGGCTGCCAAACGTGCACAGGCTTGTGCACGTCGGTCGACCGCAAGGGTCGACCGGCCTTAGGTGCGGTCGACCCGTGCGGTCGGTCGACCGGCCTGTCAGCCACTGTTCTGGGACAGAAACACATGTTAAAAATATTTTAGAAAATCTTTTTAAGTCTTGTAAAAATACCCAAAATTAGTTTTATCATTTTGCATTGATATATAAACATGTGATAAAATGTTTGGCTCAAATATCAATCAATATGAACTATTTTTGTGTCTTATCATTTTTACCAAAAACCAAAACATGTATTTTTATCAAACTTGGATTTTTCAATACATGAATAGGAAAGTCAAAATAAGTTTGTTTAAGATGTTTAAGCATGCATGTATAACTAGAATACATCTATTATACATATAAACTATTTAAACTTGTTTTGATCAATCTATTCATGAAAACAAAAATCGGTTAAACTAAAAACCGAAAAACCAATATCCAAACATAAACCTTGTGTGTGTTGTGCACTTGAGCATATCAACTATACATATCTTTACAAATGGATCTAAAACACACTAAACACTAGGATACCTAAGTCTTCTTGACGATCTTCATCTTCAAGTAGACTCGATCCCAAACCGTGATCCGCCGAGTGCAAAGGAGTAATCTTGAAGCTCAGGCACCGGAATCACCAAGTGAAGGCTTCTAAACTCCTCTTTTTGAAGCAATCACCAACTAATATCTTGTTATAAGATCTGAGACTAAAAACACAAGAATATTAGTAAACATAACTACATGAGTTAATCATCATCAAAACTAGAGTGGAAGGCCTTTGGGCCAACAAAACTTACATAAATGATCATATGGAGTAAATAAGGCACACCAATCCAGCTAAATCAAGAAGAAAAAACGGGTAATAGATGAACACAATAAAATGTTCATTAAGTTGCTGATCAGTTAACAGCTAAATCAAATTGTATTTCTGAATATTTGAGATGATTAGCGTATGAGCCTCGCACGGAAGTCTTGTCTTACCGTGGGTATCCTACAAATGGTGATTATTTTTACACAAAAGCACATGATAATAATTGCACTATACAAAACAGTGTGGTGACCTTAGTGGCTCAATCAATGTGTATTTCAAGCGCCAAAGACAACAAACCAGTGTTTGCAAGTATGTCATATTATGGGTGATTGAGGACAAATCAGAGTTAGATTACATTATGTTTCATGTTCCTGTGTTCCGTTGTAAGTGAGTGGAAAATAATAATGGCATTAAGATCGACGAGTTAGGATTTATTCTAGTGGATCTTAATAAAGAGGGTCACAAAGAGGACACATTCATATTGGCATCATCAGTAAAATAAGTATTTTACATCACAGATCTTACTGATTTAAAGTGGTCTATTGTTCTCACGATGAAGCCAAAAATTACACCTAATTGTGATGACATGAACAATACTGAGGATAATATTGATGATATTCCCTCTTTTTCAGTCGGATTACCAAAAGGGGATAATAGTGAGAGTAATGATTGGAATGATAGCATCAAGAAAGAGTTTTACATACGATAAGATCATTTTGAAAGAATATTTGTGGAGAAAAGTTATAAAAAACAAAAAAAATAAAGGTATATAGGTATACTTATTTATCTGATCAATTGTTTGCATAATTTGTCTATTTATTTATGAAAATTATTGTTTCTTGTAAATTATGCTTATGATGAGATTCTAACAAATTGTGTTTATGTTCCTTAACAGGTATATGGATCAAGAGTATAGCAGTGGAAGGGGTAATGGCAGTGAAAGCATGGCAAAGAAGAGGACTCGAGGCCGTACTAAGATGGGTGATCTCATCTTAGTAAGGAATCAGGGAAGGAAAATTTTGGTGGAGTTCAATGAGAAGAATCAACCGATTGAAAATTTGAAAAATAATTGATGAGTTACCTTGGAAGTGTGGCTCGTCATTATATCCCTATTGGCATCCTCGATTGGCGTGGGGTTCCTGAAGAGCTGAAAAATAAGATCTGGGAAGATAATTCTGTAAGTAAATTCAGAATAATTTAATTGTCTATATAAACACACACACACACACCCCACCCCCCCAATCACCATCACACATCAAGCATGGCGCAAACATCAAGCATGTGCACACCCACCCACCACCACCACTGCCACACTCACATCAAGCATGGCACACACACATATTTTCACACCCCCCTCCCCCCCCCCCCCCCCCCGCGCGCACCACCACCACACATATATCAAATATGGCACACACCTCACCAACACACATACACTCTCACACATCAAGTATGACACACCCCCACCCACCCACCCCTACCCACCCACACCCCCACCACCACCACCACATAACCATACACCCTCCACCATCATCACACACACATCAAGTATGGCGCACACCCACACACACCCATGCGCCCACGAATCAATCATGAATGATACACACCTACACATCCACACCCCCACCACCACCACCACACACACACACATAAAGCATATGGGGGACACACACACACCCCACCACCAACAAAAACAAAACCACACCCACACCACAAACACACTGATTGGGGGGAAATCGCACATGAAAAGTGTATCTTTTGAAATTAAGATTTAAAGTGTGTGCGCTTTGGCTTCCTCGATACTTCCGTTATAGCATAGAGGCTAAAACGAGTCGAATCTATAAGGACGGGAGGCGATAGAAGCTTACACGGTATGTTCACGTGTATGTTAACTATTTTTCAATGTTTGAAAGAATGAAAATAAAATAAAATAAAGAATGAAAAGAGAAGTACGGTGAAAACAAAGAAGTAGGAAATATAGAAGATAAGATATTTGTGATTTTTGATGTATTTCTAAAACAAAGTGAAAAAGAAAGAAAACTCATAGCTACTAACTACTAATGGCTCCACTAACCATGCTAACCTCACAGTGATAGTTGCCTTACATGTATCCATGGCCATCACTAGTCCTTGGTTCAAGAGCGTTTCAAAGCATGACCTATGCGATAACTTTCACATCCAAACTCAACAAAACAAGTTCAAGCTACACTTAAACCATCAAAACTAAATAAGAGTAAGCATAAAATAAAGTAATGTTAGTTTGTTAGAGAGTTAGGATGTCAGAGTGTTAGAATCCATCATAATGAGCCATCAATGGCTCTTGCAAGAGCAAAGCCAAATAGAGGCTATTAGATTCATGTGGATTATCAAGTAAAAAGTTAGCAAGTTAGTGATTAGTAGTTAGTTGCCATGAAAGAAAATTAACTAAACATGTAAAAGGAGTTAGAGAGAAGAAAACAAAAATAAGTAAAGAGAGGACCTTTCTAGCTTGTCACCTTCTATTACAAACACTCTTACTTTCCATCCATGTACCACTCTCTCTCCTATTACAAGATCTAAAAGAAATAAAAAATATAAAGAGGAGGAAGAAGAAGAACTAAACTAAACTTCCCTAAAGTACAACATGAAAAGAAACTACACTACTATCTAGATTTTCGCGTCCATACGGGCGCGGCCATGCCCGTACTTTGGGCCAGGGGTTGTCCCCCTGGCCCCCTTTCCCCTAGTGCCTATAAATACCCCCTGGAGTCCGCGTTTTCATGGCTGTACCAGAGCGGTGCGCGCAGCGCCGCCTGTTGCGCACCGCTCGTTTGTCCCCCAGTCGGCTGCATGTTCCGGTTTCTAGTTTTGGGCCTCTGGTTTTGACAAAGCTGCTCTCCAAAGTCAATGGCTATATTATAGACCTTTAATCATCTATTAAATGGTGATTTAGAGTCTTCTTCTTCATTGCACACCATAGACCTAGAAACATACAAGAGAGGTATTATTAGCAGAATTTAATATTAAATAAATATGAAGATGTGATATGAAATATGCAGTTTTAGAGTCATATCACTCCCCCACACTTATCTTTTTCTCGTACCGAGCAAAAGATAAAACTAAGAAAGTTATTACACCACTTTTGCAGGTGACGCGATTGTACTGAGCATGTACAACAAGCCATTAAACCTCTAGGTTTTCCTCAGAGGAGGAGTTTTGTCTCCTGAGGGTTTTCAACGGATTACACCCCACAAAATCTATAAGGAAAGAAATCAAATGTTAGTATTTTAAAAACATACTTTTGAAATGGAGAAAAGTGTTGAAGTATTTTTGCGAAAATATAAGTGATCCAAGGTCATAGGCTAACCAGAAATTATTCTTCCTTAAACTAAGTCGAAATATAAAATCTTGTTATAAATTAAAGTTAAGAACTTAAAATTGAGTTGATTCTTTGAACTTTCATAAAACTCTTAGAAAAATATATACTTTGTGAACGGTTGAAGATTTTTAGGATATCCACTCTAACTTTCATGCCATTTATTTATATTACTTATTTTTTCTTTTTTTTTATTTTTCTTCTCTTAGTTTTCTTAGGCTTTCTTATTTACCCGGGTAGTAAGCCTTTAGCCGGTGACTCCCAAATCAGATAGTTTTAGGGCACCAGATAAGAAAACATCCCTCGAACTTAAGGACTCGAGTAAACAAGGCCACAAAACTAAAGGGGATTATTTTATTTTGTTGTCCACCATTTTAGGTCTGAATAATCATGCTTCCTGAGGCATAATTACCCAACTTCAATAAGTGATTTTATCATCATTTCATTATATATATATATTTATTTAATTTTCAGTCTTTGTTTCAATCCCAAAAATTGTGTAAGTGTGAAGTGCATAAATCTAAGGCAAAAAATTGAAGATCAAATTATCTTTCTAATCTTACTTTCTTATCCTAAAATTTAAACAAGATCTATTATTTTGACTCGATTTAAAATTTCATAATTATAGGTCTTCCTAATTCCTAAGATAATCTTAATTTTCTAAAAATAAATCAAAACTATTTCCCTTATGTCAAAAAGTTTTGTAAAAAGAAAAGAAAAGAGTTTTTATACAAAATAAAATTTTAAAAAGTTCCTAAAAAGAAGTGTAAAAGAAAGAAAATTTAAAACTAACCTAGTTAGTAAACCTTCCCCCATACTTATCTCATGCATTGTCCTCAATACGTCGTGAATGTGTATATACCTGAAATAAATTGGAATATAAGGAAAATTACCTCATGGTGGTGGCTCCGGTGGTGGTCTGATTGGGCCAAGCGTTGCTACCCAATCAAGGTACTGTGGATCTTGAAGGAACCCACCAATGACCTCTCTAATATGACCCGGTAAAATGTTGGAGAACTGTATGATCTTATTAAAAAAATTACCCCCATCCAATTTTTAATTTTCAAAAATAAATACTGAGTTATTTTCTTCAACATTCTTGTCCAACAATAAAGTGTGATTTTGAGAGATGATTGATTTGGACTCAAATGGAACAGGAATAAAAACCGATACCGACTCGAGAATTTAACTCTAATCAAGTTGAGATTCAAAAGGGGGAGTCGAAATTGGATAAAAAATGAGGTCCAAACCAAAGAATTGATGTTCATACACTTTTCCCATCAATGAAGTGTGATCAAAAGATATTGGTGATTCAATTTCACAGTGTACTAGTGCAGGATTCAATGTTGACTCTGGAATAGAGAAAGAATCTGGTAAAGATACTGGAGTCATTACTGAATCAAAGAGTGAAATAGAGTCATCAACTTGAGGTTCAGGATCACTTTCAAGCTCAAGTTCAATTTCGGGAAAAGGATAATTTGCTAAAATGTCAAGGTGGTTCTCAAAATCTTGGGCAAGTTCAAAAGGATGTAAGGAAATTGAATCTTGATTTCATCCATGGAAGGAATATGAATGCGTGAAATGATCGATTCAATTTCAAAATTTATGGGAATCAAAACTGGCTTAAGAACGTTACTTAGTTAGGTAACACTATATGAGTCGATATTGATTCAAATATTGGACTCGAATCGCTAAATTGAAGCTCAGGTTTACATTCATTTTCAAGTTCAAGTTCAGGAATTGGATAACTTGTCAAACTATCAAGAATTTGATGTTGGTCAAGCTCAGGTTAGTATGATGAAATTGAAACTGGATTTCCAAAATGACACGATTCTTTAGTCATATGAACATCTGATGGATATGGTAACTTATTCATATTTTGTATTATTCACTCGGTCTCTTGCACGAATTCTATAGTTTTTTTCCACAATGATTTTTCTTTGATTGGCTCTAGAAAAGAACTATATGAATTTTGAAAATTTTGTAGATACGATGAGGCCATCATATTTTCAAATTATTTTTGGGCTTCTATCGCTTCTTTTAAAGTCCTTTGCAACGATAATTTTTCTTTAATAGGTTGTTAAGGAAAAGGAGGATATGAAGCAGAATTGGGGAATGAATATTGTGAAAATTGTGGACAATGTGGTTGAAAATTTGACTCGGGGGCGGTGAATCCTCATTGACTCTGTGAAGAGTTGAAATTACTTTGAAATTGTGATTATAAGATTAGAGGTATGGGTCATATTGAGTCGAATAATCCCAACCCGGCATATATGGTTGGCTCATATTGTAAATATTTGGTTGGAGTTATCCGAGTCAAATGAGATCGGGGTGAAATATGAATTTATATTATGATTGAAAGAATTATTGTTGTTAAAATCCACTTCACAATATATAAAAAAGAAAACAAACAAACAAATGAACAAACAATCAAAGATAAAGAAAAAGAAAACAAGCCTATGATAGGATTAACTTAGACCTAAACGACTCCTAACTGGTTAGCCTGTCCACGGGGGTACATTGTCGAAATCTGACCACAAGTTAATTGGCCAGGTAGGGGCAAGATCAGTGAGAGATATCCGTGCCGGAGTAACGGGCCTAATTATGCCAAACCACTGTTCTTCGAGGTTTTGCCTCTCAATCCCCAACCTTAAACACCGATTTGATAAGAGTCAAACTCTAACAACTTCTCTCTTAGGTCAATCTCCTAAATGAGTCCGAGATGTCCCTAGGGGCCAACGTCTAACAAATTTTATTAAGGCTTGGGTTGTGTGAGTGGGGAGGTAATTTTTGGGCAAAGGGAGGGTAATGACTTCCCCACCTTATGTTGTATTAGGTGCTGCCCTTAAGTTTAATTCGTGCAAGTGTGCAATATAGACAAGAATGAACACATAAAGAGAGTAAATCACCCACGTGTTTGTCCTAACTATATGCAATGCAATATATACACCTCCATCAAGATCACAACAACAGAAGAATAAAATACAGTATATTGAAATAAAAATTGATACGCGCCTAGATGCACATGTCTAAACCATTTTAAAGCATCTAATTTCATATTTTAGTTCTTAAAATTATTGCAGTGCACAGGTGATATAAACAAAAAGTAGAATATAATAATATACAAGAATTTACCCAACCACACAAAAGCAAGTGTGGACTTCCACAATGCTAAAGAATTTGACCTGCACACCAAAAAACAAAGAAGAAAAGTTAACAAAAATGTGAAATCAAACCGTTCCCATCCCAAGCAATGGCACAAAAATTTGATCGGGAAAAATCGCGCGCACAAAAAGTGTATGTTTTGAAATCAAGATTTAAAGTGTGTGTGCTTTGGCTTCCTCGATACTTCCGTTATAGCATAGAGGCTAAAATGAGTCGAATCCACAAGAACGGGAGGCGATAGAAGCTTACACAGTATGTTCACGTGTATGTTAACGGTTCTTCAATGTTTGAAAGAATGAAAAGAAAAGAAAACAAAGAATGAAAAGAGAAGTACGATGAAAACAAAGAAGTGGGAAACATAGAAGATAAGATATTTGTGATTTTTGATATATTTCTAAAACAAAGTGAAAAAGAAAGAAAATTCACGGCTACTAACTACTAATAGCTCCACTAATCATGCTAACCTCTTTGTGATAATTGCCTCACATGTATCCATGGCCATCACTAGTCCTTGATTCAAGAGCGTTTCAAAGAATGACCCATGCGATAAATTTCACATCCAAACTCAACAAAATAAGTTCAAGCTACACTTAAACCATCAAAACTAAATAAAAGTAAGTATGGAATAAAGTAATGTTAGCTTGTTAGAGAGGTAGGATGTTAGAGTGCAAAAATCCATCATGATGAGCCATCAATGGCTCTTGCAAGAGCAAGGCCAAGTAGAGACTATTAGATTCATGTGAATTATCAAGTAAGAAGTTAGCAAGTTAGTGGTTAGTGGTTAGTCGTCATGAGAGAAAAATTAGCTAAACATGTAAAAGGAGTTAGAGAGAAGAAAACAAAGAGAGGTAAAGAGAGAACCTTTCATAACTTGTCACCTTCTATTACAAGCACTCTTACTTTCCACCAATGTACAACTCTCTCTCTCCTATTACACGCTCTAAAAGAAATAGAAAATACAAAGAGGAAGAAGAAGAAAAACTAAACTAAACTATCCTTAACTACAACATGAAAAGAAACTACACTACTCTATAGATTTCCTCTTCAGAACCCGGGGGGATATTTATAAGCATCAAGGGAAAAGGGGCCAGGGGGACAACCCCTGGCCCAAAGTACGGGCACGGCCCCGCCCGTATGGCCATGAAAACGTGGCCAAAGCCGCGTTTTCGTGGCTGTAACAGAGCGGCGTGCGCAGTGACACCTGTTGCGCGCCCCTCGTTTGTCCCCCTGCCGGCTGCATGTTCCGGAATCTGGTTTTGGGTCTCTGGTTTTGACGAAACTTCCCTCCAAAGTCAATGGCTATATTATAGGCCTTTAATCACTTAGGGTCTTCTTCTTTATTGCACACTATGGACCTAGAAATATACAAGAGAGATATTATTAGCAGAATTTAATATTAAATAAATGTGAAGATGTGCTATTAAATATGCAGTTTTAGAGACTAATCACACACCCACACCCCCAACAAACATGCCCACACATACCCACACATCAAGCATGCATGACAAACCCACACGCCCACACACCCACCCCACCACCACCACCACACACACACATCAAGCATATGGGACACACCACCACCAACAACAAAATCACACCACCACCAACAACACACACACACAAACACACGTCTATATGTGTGTGGATTTATTGGCTGGATTAATTATGTGTTTGATGATGTATATGCATGTGTGGGATTTTGTTATTAAGTACTCTGTCTAGTTGGTTGGCTGTAATTTGTTATTGATTTGATTCTGTTTGATATGTACAAGTTGTATATAGCTGGTTGGTTGGTTGGTTGACTGTGATATGTGTGTTTGTTATATTTCTTTTTGATATGCACAAAAAATTTTGTATTATTATTTAAAAAATATTAAATATAGGACGTCGATTTTAAACCGACGTTGTATATACATTACACATCGGTTCTTAAGAAATTCGACGTCTAATATTACTTTGCATATCGGTTCTGAATGGAACCGATGTTTAAACTGAAGTTTATACGTTGGAACTTATTAGAACCGACGTGGAATGTTAATTTTCCATGTCACTTTTTGTAAAAACTGACATGATAGTGAAAATCACCTAGAGGGGGGATGAATAGGTGATAGCTATACTAATTGGCAAATAATGTGGAATTAAATATAACTTGCTAGCAACCTAGCAAATATCAATCACAACTTAAGAAATACTTGCAAATAAGTAAACAAATTAGAGACAAATCATTAAAGAGAGAGTAGAGTGAAGAGAGAAAGAGTAAGCAATTGCAAACACACTGATTTGATTTGAGGTTCGAGCCACTGCTTTACGTCCCCGCCTTCAACACTATGAAGGATTTTCACTATGACCGATCTCACTAGATCGTCAACCATTTACAAGTTCTCATTAAAACTCAATGGACTCACTAGTCTTCTCTCGCGATGTCGCGACACCAACACGGAGCTCAAAAGCTCATTTAAGGCCATAACGTCTACAGCTTCTCAATAGAAGAAAAACGGTGATCTACACTTGATCACAAATAGCCACAAGCACAATCCTATAACCAAGATAAGGTGAAACTCTTTGGGATTGTGTAGTAAAAAATAGCTTGTAGAGATGTAGAGCGAGGGCTCAAGCTAAAAACAAAACTTTAGCAATTTGGCTTAAAAAGAAATCTTTTATGAAAAGGGTAAAACTTGTAAGAACTTGATCCAAGCTTTAGAAATCTTACTATTGAGTTTTCCATAGTCCCACTAATTATAGGGGATGGAAATATGAGTAAAAAATCCAAAAGAGCCGTTGGAAAAAGACTCAAGAAAAAGACAAAACAGAATATAGCTATTGGGAAAAATCATAGCAGAAAATTCTTCTGCCAGTCAATAGGCCGGTCGACCGCCAACGGTCAGATTTTCAACCGTTAGGGATAGTGGTCGAACGGACTGTCGACCGTTGTTCCCAACCAAAGAGTTAAACTCTCTGTCAGTCAACGAGCCGGTCGACTGGACCCAACCAAGAGCAAAGCTCTTGCAGTCGGTTGGCCGCCCGGTCGATCGAAGTGCACACATGAACTTTGGTGCATGTTGATTAGTCTCTAATTTTGCATAATTTGTATCACATCTTCACATTAATTTCATATTAAATTCTGTTAATAAAGCTTTGCTTGCTTGATTCTAGGTCCATGGTGTCCAAATGAAGAAGAAGACCCTAAATCACCATTTATTGGTGATTAAAAGCTTATTAAAGATAGCCATTGACCTAGAGAGCTGATTCTGTACAAACCAGAGGCTGAAAAGATGAAACCGGGCAAGGGTCTGACAGGAGACAGACTGGACCGCGCGCGGCTTGTAGCGCCGCGCGTGCGACCATTGAATGGCCGCGGAAACGCGGCCTGGGCCGCGTTTCCGTTGCCATACGGCCGCGGCGCGTGCACCGCTTCGGACCAGGGTTTGTCCCCTGGCCCCTGTTCCCTTGGCGCCTATAAATACCCCCCTGGGTTTCCTGAGTGAAGATATGCAGAGTTTTAGGAGTAGTTTCATCTTCATGTTGTAGTTTAGGGTAGTTTAGGTTAGTGTTCTTCTTCTTCCTCCCTTGTATTTTTTATTTTGTAGATCTTGTAATAGGGAGAGAGAGTGGTACATGTTGGGAAGCAAGAATGCTTGTAATAGAAGGTGACAATCTATAAAAGGTGCTCTCTTACCTTATCTTTGTTTTCTACTCTCTAATCTCTTTTACATGTGTAGCTAATCTTTTCTCTCATGGCACTAACTACTAACCACCAACTATTCTAACTTCTTTTATGATAATCCACATGAATCTAATAGCCTCGTTTTGGCCTTGCTCTTGCAAGAACCATTGATGGCTCATGATGATGGATCTAACTCTAACTTCCTAACCACTAACAAGCTTACATTACTTTATTTCATGCTTGCTCTTATTGGGTTGTGATGATTTAAGTGTAGCTTGTGTTTGTTTGTTGAGTTGGGTTGTGAAGAGTTACATATGGGTCATACTTTGAATCGCTCTTAAACCAAGGACTAGTGATGATGGCCAATGATACATGTGAGGCAACTATCACTAAGAGGTCAGTGTGTTGGTGGAATCATTAGTAGTTAGTAGCCGTGAGTTTTCTTTCTCTTTCACTTGTTTTAGAAATACCAAAAACCACAAATATATTCTTTTCTATGTTTCCCACTTCTTTGTATTTCACCGTACTTCTTTTCCATTCTTTCTTTTATTTTCTTTTCATTCTTTAAAACTTTAAAGAATCTTTAACAAACACGTAAATCAACCGGTAAAGCTTCTATCGCCTCCCATCCTTGTGGATTCGACTCGTTTTAGCCTCTATGCTATAACAGAAGTATCAAGGAAGCCAAAGCGCACACACACTTTAAATCTTCATTTCAAAACATATACTTTTGTGTACGGTTTTCCCACGATCAAATTTTGGCGCCGTTGCCGGGGATGGGAACGGTTTGATTTCACAAGTTTGTTAACTTTTCTTCTTCATTTTTGGTATGCAGGTTAAATTTTAGCATTGCAGAAGTCCACACTTGCTCAAGTGTGGTCGGGTAATTTCTTGTACATTCATATACTCTGCTGCTAAATATTTTTTTATTATTATTACCAGTGCACTGTAAATAATTTTAAGAATTAAAATATGGAAATTGGATGCTTTAAAAATAGTTTAGACATTTGCATCTAGGCACGTGTTAATTTTCATTCCAATATACTATATTTTATTCTTATGTTGTTGTGATATTGATAAGAGGTGTACATATGGCATTGCATATAGCATAGGACAAACACTTCAGTGATTTACTCGCTTTTTTGTGTTCATCTTATCTATATTGCATACTTGCACAAATTAAACTTAAGGGCAACACCCAATACAACATAAGGTGGGAAAGTTATTACCCTCCCTTAGCCCAAAAATCACCTCCCCACTCACACAACCCAAGCCTTAATAAAAATTGCTAGACGTTGCCCCTAGGGACATCTCGGACTCATTTAGGAGATTGACCTAAGGGGGAAATTGTTAGAATTTGATTCTTGCTAAATCGGTGTCTAAGGTTGGGGATTGAGAGGCGAACCTCGAAGAACAGTGGTTTGGCATAATTAGGCCCATTGCTCCGGCACGGATACCTCCCACTGATCTTGCCCCTACCTGGCCGATTAACTCGTGGTCAGCTTCCACAATATACCCCCCGTGGACAGTCTAACCAGTTAGGAGTCGTCTAGGTCTAAGTTAACCCTAGCATAGGCTTGTTTTCTTTTTCTTTTTCTTTGTTGTTTGTTTGTTTGTTTTTCTTTTTTGTAAATTGTGATATGGATTTTAATAATAATTCTTTCAATTATAATATGAATCCATATTTCACCCCGACCTCATTTGACTCGGATAACTCTGACCCGGCAATGTACAACATGAACCAACCATATATGCCGGGTTGGGATTATCCGAATCAATATGACCCATATCCCCAACAATATGACCATAATTTTTAAAATAATTTCAACTCTTCACAGAGTTCATGGGGATTCACCTACCCCGAGTCAAATTTTCAACCATCTTGTCCACAATTTTTACAATATTCGTTCCCCAATTTTGATTCATATACTACTTTTCCTGAACCACCAATGAAGAAAAATCATCATTGGAAAGGAGTATCGAAGAGTCCCTACAACAAATGCAAAATTTGCTCAATTCACAATCCTTCCCATATCAAACTCCACATACTCCTTTTCTAGAGCATCCATTGAAAAAGAATCTGAACTAGAAAAGCGTTTGGAAGTCTTTTATGAAAGAATGCAAAACATGTTGGACTCATCATCTCAACCAAATTTTCAAGAGTCCCACTCATTTTTTCCAATCTCACCAATTCAAAATGAACAAACTTCAATACTGGACTTGAGTATGGAACCCTTGCGTGAGTCCGAGCAGCAACCGCAAAATCCTATGGACTCACAATTTCACCACAATTTCCAAAATCAACTTCCATACTCATATTTTCAAGAACCAATTATAAAGAGTATGGAAGACATGATTCCGAATCCAAATTCTGTTACATGGCCTACCAGTAGGTTAGATTCACTTTTGAGCGAATTGATCAATGAGAGCGAGGGAAGCCTTTCTTGTCAACCTTTGACCGATTCTTATATCCCTAACTCTACTGATTGGACCCATGAATCATGTCATTTTGGAAATCCAGCTTCAATTTCAGAACATACATTTGAACTTGACCACGCTCCAAGTTATGAAAATCGCCTGGACATTCTGGCAAGTTATCCCTTTCTTGAAATTGAAACCGAACCTGACTGTGATCCTGAACCTCATGTTAGTAATTCCATTTCGCTTTTTAATTCAATAATGAATCCAGTATCTTTACCAGATTTTTTCTCTATTCTGGAGTCAACGTTGAATCCTGTACCAGTACACCGTGAAATGGAATCACCAATCTCTCATGATCACACTTCATTCATGGGGAAAGTGTGTGAACATCACTTCTTTGGTTTGGACCCTATTTTTGAACCAATTTCGACTCTCATTATTGACTCTCGAGTTGATCTGAGTCAATTTCCCGAGTCGGTATCGGTTTTTATTCCTGATCCCTTTGAGTCCAAATCCATCATTTTCAAAAATCACACTTCATTGTTGGACAAGAATGTTGACAAAAATGACTCAATAATTATTTTTGAAAATTGAAAATTAGATGGAGATAATTTTTTAAATAAGATCATTCATTCAATCAATATTTTATTGGGTCATATTAGAGAGGTCATTGGTGGGTTCCTGCTCGATCTACGCTATTTTGATTGGGTAGCAACGCTTGGCCCAATCAGACCACCACCAGAGCCACCCCCTTAAGGTAATCTTCCTTTCCTCCCCATTTGTTTCATGTATTTACACATTCACGATGCATTGAGGACAATGCGTGAGATAAGTGTGGGGGAGGGTTTACTAACGTAGTTAGTTTTATATTTTCTTTCTTTTACACTTCTTTTTAATTTTAAAAAAAAATTCTTTTATATAACAACTTTTCTTTTCTTTTTTCAAAACTTTTTGAAACAAGAGAAATAGTTTTTGATTTATTTTTAAGAAAATTAAGATTATCTTAGGAATTAGGAAGGCCTAAAATTATGAAATTTTAAACCGAGTCAAAATAATAAATCTTGTCTAAATTATAGGATAAGAAAGTAAGATTGAAAAGATAATTTGATCTTGAATTTTTTTGTCTTAGATTTATGCACTCCACACTTACACAATTTTTGGGATTGAAACAAAGACTAAAAATGACATAAAAAATATATTAAAAAATTACTTATTGAAGTTGGGTAATTATGCCTCAGGAAGCATGATTATTCAGACCTAAAATGGTGAACAAAAAAATAAAATAACCCCTTTAGTTTTGTGGCCTTATTTAATCAAGTCCTTAAGTCCGAGGGATGTTTTCTCATCTGGTGCCCTAAGACCATCTGGTTGGGAGTCACCGGCTAAAGGCTCACTACCTGGGTAAATAAGAAAGCCTAAGAAAACTAAGGAAAGAAAAAATATATATCTATATATATAAAATAAATAAATGGCATGAAAGTTTGAGTCGATATCCCAAAAATCTTCACAGTTCACAAAGTGCATATTTTTCTAAGAGTTTTATGAAAGATCAAAGAGTCAATTCAATTTTAAATTCTTACATTTAATTTATAACAAGATTTTTTTGCATTTTGACTTAGTTTAAGAAAGAACAATTTTTGGTTAACCTATGACCTTAGATCACTTATATTTTCGCAAAAATATTCCAACACTTTTCTCTATTTCAAAATGTGTTTTTAAAATACTAACATTTGATTTCTTTCTTTATGGATTTTGTGGGTGTAATCCGCTGAAAACCCTCAGGAGATAAAACTCCTCCTCTAGGGGAAACTTAGAGGTTTAACGGCTTGTTGCACATGCTCAGTGCAATCGCGTCACCTGCAAAAGTGGTGTAATAATTCCTTATTTTTTGTTTTGCTCGGGACGAGCAAAAGATAAGTGTGGGGGTGTGATTAGTCTCTAATTTTGCATAATTTGTATCACATCTTCACATTAATTTCATATTATATTCTGCTAATAAAGCTTTGCTTGCTTGATTCTAGGTCCATGGTGTCCAAATGAAGAAAAAGACCCTAAATCACCATTTATTGGTGATTAAAAGCCTATTAAAGATAGCCATTGACTTAGAGAGCTGATTCTGTACAACCAGAGGCTGAAAAGACGAAATCGGGCGCAGGGTCTGACAAGAGACAGACTGGACCGCGCGTGGCTCGAATCGCCGCGCGCGCGGCCATTGAATGGCCGCGGCGCACGCGCTGCTTCGGGCCAGGGTTTGTCCCCTGGCCCCTGTTCCCTTGGCGCCTATAAATACCCCCTTGGGTTTCCTGAGTGAAGATATGCAGAGTTTTAGGAGTAGTTTCATCTTCATGTTGTAGTTTAGGGTAGTTTAGGTTAGTGTTCTTCTTCTTCCTCCCTTGTATTTTCTATTTTGTAGATCTTGTAATAGGGAGAGAGAGTGGTACATGTTGGGAAGCAAGAGTGCTTGTAATAGAAGGTGACAATCTATAAAAGGTGCTCTCTTACCTTATCTTTGTTTTCTACTCTCTAATCTTTTTTACATGTGTAGCTAATCTTTTCTCTCATGGCACTAACTACTAACCACCAACTATTCTAACTTTTTTTTATGATAATCCACATGAATCTAATAGCCTCGTTTTGGCCTTGCTCTTGCAAGAGCCATTGATGGCTCATGATAATGGATCTAACTCTAACTTCCTAACCATTAACAAGCTTACATTACTTTATTTCATGCTTGCTCTTATTGGGTTGTGATGATTTAAGTGTAGGTTGTGTTTGTTAATTGAGTTGGGTTGTAAAGAGTTACATATGGGTCATACTTTGAATCGCTCTTAAACCAAGGACTAGTGATGGCCAATGATACATGTGAGGCAACTATCACTAAGAGGTTAGCGTGTTGGTGGAATCATTAGTAGTTAGTAGCCGTGAGTTTTCTTTCTCTTTCACTTGTTTTAGAAATACCAAAACCACAAATATATTCTTTTCTATGTTTCCCACTTCTTTGTATTTCACCGTACTTCTTTTCCATTCTTTCTTTTATTTTCTTTTCATTCTTTAAAACATTGAAGAATCTTTAACAAACACGTAAATCAACCGGTAAAGCTTCTATCGCCTCCCATCCTTATGGATTCGACTCGTTTTAGCCTCTATGCTATAACGGAAGTATCAAGGAAGTCAAAGCACACACACTTTAAATCTTCATTTCAAAACATATTCTTTTTGTGCATGGTTTTCCCACGATACATGTCGGTCGACTGCTCAATCAACCGACAGAGCAATTTTGCTCTGCCAACGGTCGACCGCCCGGTCGACCGACAAAGGGCCAAAGTCAGGTTTTGAAATCTTTTTGAAATCATTCTTTTTCTTATAAAATAACTTTTGATCTTTAAAAGCAAAATAGAATTCTCGGGACTTGAAGAACCAATGTGTGATCATGGATTAACACAAAATAAAGTTAGAACCATATTTTGACAAAATTCTTTTCTAAATCAAAAACCTGATTTTTCTGAACTTATTTTTCAAAACTCGATATTGAAAATGATAAAAAGTATAATTATGAATTCTTGTTAAAAACACAGAGGAGTATGAAATGTGTGTATGTGTTAATCCCAAAAGCTATCAACCTGTATCATCTTGGTTTTAACAAATGACTATAAATCCTATCTAAAATACAAATCTTGATATAGTCTTCTCTATCTTTAAGCTTTTCTATTGTACTTAGGCTCTGCGATTTACATCTTCTTGGCTTCTAAATTTGTGAGTCTTGTGATGGAGCCAAAATGCAACAAATAGTTAACCTGAAACTTGTTAAATAAAATTGTTAAAAACATAACTACATATGTTTTGTTATCTCAAAACTGGGGCTAATGGCCTTTGGGCCAACAATCCCCCCTTTTTGATGATGACAAAACACATGGAGTTATGACAAATAATTTTGGGAAGAGACTTCAAGCGAAGCTCCCCTAAACACATGTATATATCAGAATGTGACATTAAAAGTTAAATGCATCAAAAAGCATATGAATAAGATATGTCAATCAAGCTCTTATGCAACCCATCTCTGCATACCAAGAATATAGAATTTCAACAGTGTATGCACAAACGGTTTCCTTCATCTATCCAATAACCTCCAACCTCCAATTACAAGTGGCAGATGATTGGTTTATAAAGGAAATACTAAAAATATAAATATACTACATACCACACATACAGAAGATATGTATCAAATATATCAGCAGAAAGAAAGAGATACATAACTTTTCAAATAGAGATATAAAATAAATATGTCCATATAGAGGTTCATGCCAACCTTAAAACAAGATACATACCATGTAAAAACACATGTCCACCAAATATTGCAAGGTAACAAACACATGTCCATATCCACCAAATACTACATGTCCAAAAATACATAAATAAAGACTCAAATAAAAACAAACACAAAAACACCCAAGATAACTCCCAAAGATAATCCATAAAATCTTGATAACTCCATAAAAATCTCTCCCCTTTATGTCATCAATAAAAGGGGTCAATCCTCCTAAAAGTCGAGATTCTTTGGAAGAGTCGGTGCCTCAGAAGGAGCTGGAGGAGGTACCCATAGATCAAACGGAGGACCCGATGTAGGAAGGGGCTGCGAGTGACATCTCAAAAGTGGAATAGGCCAAGTGTTCTTATTGTAAGTATCTTCAACACAGGTCTGAAGATAGAGAATAGAAGCACAGATATACTGCAGATCATTATCAACTTTTTGCTCCATCCTCTGGAAGTTTACAGACATCTTCAGGTCATGTTTCCGAAGCTGAATAGAAAGGGTTGAATATGGATCAAAAGATGCAGAAGAGGCTAAGGAGGATCCAGGAACAACAGCAGGAATAATAGGAGGGGGCTGAGGAGCAGGAATACGCTCCTTAGAACGCATCCTTTTTAGAAGAGTGTTGTTGATGTCAACTGACAGTTCGATGGACCGTTTAGTAGAGAGATTTAGTTGCTTTAGGAGGCGGGTGATGAGCATCCCAAAGGGGAAGTGCCAGTTTAGGATCAGGAGATGCTCGGAGGTCATATAATCGATGATGAGTTTTGGAATGTTAACTCAAATGCCTTTCAGAAGGTAATACATCAAGAGGGGAACTGAACCCTGTGCATGACTATATTCTCCTAATTTTGGCAGGAGATTATAGAAAACGATCTTTGCTAGGACTTGAACAGTGAGAGTATAATACTTCACCTCCTCATTCCTAACTAGAGCAGGGTTTTCATCTTCGTGAAGCAACAAAGAGGCGGTGAAGGCAGATTCACCATCAGGATAATCAAACTCATGAAGATCAATATTATAAATATCTACACCCTCACAGGAGAGGTAGCAAATGGGCAAATCGTTCTAGAGAAATATTTATATCCTTGCCTAAAACCCTAGACCTGACGTGATTATTTTGAAATGTCAGATTAAAGTAAAATTAGTGTACAAGCTCAGGATAGACAGGTTCTTTGATAGTAACAAGCAAGTGAGCCGTACTTAAGATGGTAGAAAGATTCAGGTGCTCAACAGAAAGCACCACTATTCTATCAGAGATAACATATTTATTGTGAATTACAGAAAATCTATGAGAGGCATTTTGAGAAATAAAAGGGTTTGAGGATGATTCAGGTGTTTTACCCTTCTCAAGTCTAGCCCTTTTGACATTTTGGAGATAATAAACAAATATTTGGCACGAATTATAAAAGGATTTACTAGAAAAAGTAATAGATCAAGAAGATTTAGAGAGAAGAGAGATTATACTTGAAACTCAAAAAAAATCTCCTTGAAAACAGTAGATCTGGAGTGCTGAAGAGAGATTCAACAAATTTTTAAGGTTTGATTTTTGAAAAGAGGTGTTATAGGAGGATTAGAGTGAGATAGGGTGATGGAAAGGGGAGGAAAAGGAGAGAGTGACGGTAGAGGAGGAGAGAATAATAGAATTTGGGAATTTAGGGTTTTAAAAAATGGGTTATCCATAGACAGACCCGATTGTCGGTCGACCGCCCGGTCAACCGGGGTTAACTGAGAGCAATCTTGGTTATAGTCGATCGACTGATCGGTCGACCGGCTTTAGGACAATTTTTTTTTTAAAATACCAGGCTACTTCAGTCGACCGCCCGATCGACCGGACTTATGCTAGGTCAACTCGGTCGACCGATCGGTCGACTGGGACAGCACCAAAACAGTTTTTAAAAAAAAAGATTTTATGGCTTTTGAAAATAATTTGTACTTGTTTATTTTTACAAATGAAACAAGAAAATAATATCAGAAATCTTATAGGCATGAAAAACACATAAAGAAAAAATATTTTATTTTATTTTATTATTATTACATTAATAATTATATTTTTTTCAATAATTAACTCATAAATTAAGCTAATAAAAATAAGATATTGAAGTCGAATACCCTTTACGGGTTTTAAACTTCTCCTCGTCATTCCTCTATTGAGGTGCGCAATTGCTATCTTGATTTATTGCTTAATTATGGTTTAAATACAATACCCAAACACAAGATAGGTATATTCACACACACACACACACACACAAAATCAAAGATATTTATCAACCAAGTGAGTAAGGGAAAACACACTATACATGGACAAGCAAATCATGGTCTAGTAAAGAATAAAAGCAAAGTTAATAAACTAGCTCAATTTAAGGTAAGATGCAAAAAATAAGAATAGGCATGTCCACACAACTAAAATATATTACTACAAAAAGAAAATTAGCTAATCCTATGTATGCATAAATCTCACTAGAAATGAAATTTTCAAGTGGAAAAGTTATCAAACCATGGGCAATCTCCAAAATAGGTGCCCCTTGATAGCGATGCAATATGACGGTTGATCCGTTGAGCTTCGATGCATCCACTACCAAGGCACCATCTCCCCTATGTCTTGAAGGAGGACGACACACCTGCATCAATCAAGTTTGGTGTGTTCTTTGGTACCCAAATCTTTTTGGGTCCTATAGGGTTAGTACTGTTTCGAACCCAAATATTTTTATTTAACATATTTAACTTAGCATAACAAAATTTTGCTAAATGGCCTTTGCGACCGCAATGCGTACATGTGTACACTTTGTCATATATAAAAGCATGCTTATTGTTTAGACGGGAAAGGTGTTGTATTGTGGAGTATAATTTGCACAGATATTAAATGAAAGAGTTAAGGTTTAGAATCAACCTTTTGATCAATTACTCCACATATGTATTCAATATGTTCAATGTACCCTTTCCTATCTCCGTTATAGCATAGAGCTATACCGAGTCGATTCTCAGGGAGAGCTAGCGATAGAAGCATTACGGTCCGTAGTGAAGATAGAAAACGAAGATTCTTCTTTGCTTAAAAGAATAAAACAATCATGGAAAAAGAAGTGAAAGAATGGATGGATATGTTCATGATGGAAAAGTGGAAAGAAATCAAAGAAGATTGGATTTGGACTAACAACTAAAAAGAAAGTGAACTTGAAGAAGCAAACCATGACTAGCTTACCTTACTACCTTGCCAAAGCTTACCTTACTACCTTGCCAAAGCTTACCAAACTCCGTGATAATGAATGCGTGCCTCATGTTGATTCATCGGCATGGATTTGTCTTGCGTGTTGATCTAATTACTTTCTCACTTGGATGAAGGGTGGTTTAACCCATCGGAGAAGAGAAGACCATCCAACTTGCAAGATGAACTAAAGCAATCACCCATGAGTTAGTGAAGATGGCAAGGCTAGTGGTTAGCTAGTACATGGTAGAAAAATTAGCTACAAGCCATTAATGAAGAAAAGCAAAGCATGAAGTAAATTGCAAGAAAGTAAAGAAAGCAAGTAAAGAAAGCAATTAAACTAGAACCAAGCTCAAGTAGAGATGAAGAGAATGGATGAATCCTTGCATTGCTTCAAGTTGTCACTCCTTGATATACAAGCTCTCTCTCTCTTACAACTTTCTCTTGCAATGATTTCTAGGGAAGAAGAAGATCATAGAGAGCTACAAAAATCCTAGAGAAAAACAAAATTACAAAGCTTTACACTAATCTCTCTCTCTTCGCTGTTCAGTCCTTGCTCGCAGGTCAGGTGCAGATATTTATAGGCTGAGAGAGAAGCTTCGAGAGCCCTGGCCGTTGGCGCAAAATCCGGATCTCAACAAACCCATATCTGCCGCGAGCGCGCGGTAAGGGCGCGGCAAAACGGATTCTGTTGGGAAACAGAATTCTGTTGTAGGTTGGTTGAGAGGTTGTTATCCACGTGGCCTTCTAGAGTCTTCAGTTGGCGCGCGGATCTCTCTGGATCTTGGATTTAAATTTGGGCTTTATCTTAATCTTGGATTTAATCCCTTTAATTATTGCTAATTAAAGTGATTATTGGGCTATCTCTCATTTGAGTGTGAACCTGCAAATATATAGAGAAGATGAGTGAAAATATATATTTATTTGCAATATGCATGGGGATTATGTGGTAAAATATGCATTATTGTGTATCAATCACACCCCCACACTTATTCTTTTGCTCGTCCCGAGCAAAGAAAAGAAAAACTATACTACCAATTTTATTACACCACTTTCGCAGGTGACGCGATTGCACTGAGCATGTGCAACAAGCCGTTAAACCTCTAGGTTACCCTAGAGGAGGAGTGTTGTCTCCTGAGGGTTTTCAGCGGATTACACCCACAAAATCCATAAAGAAAGAAGACAAATGTTAGTATTTTGAAAATGCATTTTGAAAGAGAGACATGTTTTCAAACTATTTTTGCAAAAATATAAGTGATCTTAGGTCATAAGTCCACCTATAATCATTCTTTCTTAAACTTAGTCTCTATGCAAGATCTTGTCTTCAATTAAGGTAAGAATTCAAAATTGGATTGAATACTTTATCTTTCATAAAACCTAGATAATATGCACACCGTGCTCAGTGAAAATTTCTGGGATTTCAACTCCAACCATCAAGCCATTTATTTATTTATATATATATATATTTTTTCTGCTTTTTTTTCTTCTTCCCTTAGTTTAGGCTTTCTAGTTTACCCTTGTAGCGAGCCTTTAACCGATAACTCCCAAACCAGACGGTCTTAGGGCACCAGATGAGAAAACATCCCTCGGGTTTAAGGTCTCGAGTAAAAAAGGCCACAAAACTAAAGGGGATTATTTATTTCCTTTACCACCGTTAGGCGTGAATAATCATGCTTCTTGAGGCACAATTCTCCAGCTTAATAGGTGATGTTTTATTTATATATATATATATTTTATTTTATTTTATTTTTTTTATTTATATGGCATTTTTGGTCTTTGTCTCCATCCCAAGAAATGTGTAAGTGTAAAGTGCATATTATCTAAGGCAAAAAATTCAAGATAAAAATATCTCACCAATTTTTCTTACTTAGCCTATAATTTCAAACAAGATCTATTATTTCAACTAGGTTTAAGATGTCATAATTAAGGCTTTCTTAATTCCTAAGATACATCTTAATTTTCTTAAAAATAGATCTAAACTTTGTCTCTTATTTCAAAAAGTTTTTTTTATTTTTTTTTATTATTTTTTTTTAAAAGAAAAGGTAAAATCTAAAAGAAAGTGGAAATTCTATAACAAAAATAAAATCTAAAAGAAAATGGAAGACCTAAAAAGAAAAATAAAAATCCTAAAAAATAAAAAAAAGCCTATAAAGAAATAAAAAATCCTATGTTAGTACATACCCCCCCATACCTATCTCATGCATTGTCCTCAATGTATGCAAGATAAAATAAAATAATGCATGAAATAGGTAAAAGGTAAGAAACTACCCCCTCTGTCGCTTTGAACCCGCGGTGGTGCTAGGTCCAGCCGACTGTGATCTCCTCAGTGTCGCCTCAATGTTATCTAACCTAGAGGATTGCTCCTCTACCTTTTTCCTCAGTCTCACTTGCCCCCTAAAAATCTTCTTCATGCCCTTCCAGATGGAGGACATGAAGGCATGTGTATCATGTGGGGGGTCCTGCCTCCAAAACTCAGGTTCATCTTCGTCCTCAAAACTCTCCTCAGAGGAGGACTCTACCGGTACATCCTCAGGCTGGACAGTAGGTGTCCAGACCGCATGCAAACAACTTTATACGAACTGGTAGGTCTCTCGGGTGCAACAAACACTCGGTCGAATGAATCAAAAACATCGTCTGGTAGGAAAGTCCTACATAGACGTGTAATCAAGATAGGATGGGAGTATTTGGCACCCCTAGTGCGTGAGGAATTGGCTATGAGTGCGTGGAAGATGACTTTATTCAAACAAACTGTGTGTTGACGAGTCATTAAATCATGTATAATTTGCAACACAGGTCTGTTGAATGTGGAGGTGTGGTCTAGCCCTAAAATATTGCGTTGGATCCAACGTCCAACGCAATGAACATTTCTAAACATGGTGCTAGCCTTCAGCCCACGATCCTGCTCAGTACAACGAGCCCCCATAACAGTCATGTAATCTATAAGCGGGAGAGGCTCGCTGTGTTATGTGATGGATGGGACAGTAGTGACTTCCTCAAGAAGAGGAAGCGTGACAAGTAGGTCTCCTGTGGGCATGTGTACAGTGAACTGGTACATGTGTGGATCAATCGATGCTTGGTCAAGATGAGTGTAAAACATTGTCACCAGTTCGGGACAATAAAATGCATCGGTCTCAGTGTTGTCGTACACTAGCGAATACCAATTTCTTGCCCTAATTCTCTCTAAAAATACATGCCCATATCCATTCACATCACATAAAATCCGCCCAAAATCTTTCTCAATAAAAATAGATGGTGCCATGATATGAATCAAGATCAAAAAGCAATAAAAAGGAAAGATTTGGAATTCGAACCGCCCCCGGAATTCGTGGGGGGAAGAAATTTGATCTCTGCAGTGGGTACAGAAAAATCTGATGAAGATGTAGCACCAGATCGGAAAAAACGCTGGAGATCAATTGGATCAGAAATCGGCGCTGCTCAGGAATCGTCAGAAAAGCCGTGGAAGCTCGGCTATTGTCGTGGAGTTGCGGCAGAGTAAAGAAATCTGAGGAGAGGAAAACTTGCAGTGGCGGCGCTGGAGAAGGATTTTTGTAGATCTGAGATTATGTTTTCGTTTGAGGGAGGAAATGTGTGGAAGAGGGGCTATTTATAGAAGGGAAAGAACTTTAGAATCCCACTTTTATCCCTAGGTTAAAAACGAATTTACCCTAGGGATTTGGAAGTTTTGAAAATAACTTTGACCCTAGGGACTTGGAATATGAGGAAACCTAGGAATTTAGAAAGATTTTGAATTTGGAAAGTGTAGAAACTCCTTTAAGCATAAAAATCCCTCCTCATTTTTTTTTATTTTTTATTTTTAATTATTAATTTCTAAAAGAAGTGTAAAAGAAAGAAAATCTAAAAACTCTAAGTTAGTAAACCCTCCCCCACACTTATTTCATACATTGTCCTAAATGCATCATGATACATATATGCATGAAACAAAATAGAGAGGGAAGGAGAAAATTACCTTAAGGTGGTGGTTCCGGTGGTGGTCTGATTGGTCCACGAAACATGGCCCAATCAACTTTTCTTTGGGTTTTAAGGAACCCACCAAAAATATCATGAATATGACCCACTAAAAAGATAAATCCATGGAAGATTTTTATTAAGTACATGTCCCCATCTAATTTCCAAATTTCTAAAATAATTTCAGAGTCAAATTTATCAAGATCCTTGTCCCAGAATGGATTATGAAATGATAGAATGGTCGACTTGGACTCGGGATGGACAGAAACTAACACTGACTCAGGAAGGTGACTGAAATCAAGTAAAGGTTCAGGAGTCGAAGTGAGTTCATGAATTGGGTCCAAGTCAAGAAAATGAAGCTCAAATCCACAATCATTTCCCCCAGATGGAATGTGACTATCTAAGATTAGTGATTCAAGTTCAGGAGGGTTGGGAATCAAAACTGACTCTGAAATGTTACTCAAATTGGGTAACAAAACAGGAGTTAATAATGATTCAGGTATATGAACTAAATCACAAACTTGAGGGTCAAAGTCACATTCCACATTGAGTTCAATATCAAAAAATGAAGAACTTGCCAACTTGTCAATGGGATTTTCAGAAGTGTATAATTGGTCAAGTTCAAGATGATCCTCAAGGATGGGTGATTCAATTTCATTATGAATTGGGACAGGATCCAAAGTTGACTCCGGGAAAAGATTGATGTCAGGTAAAGATACCGGAGTCATTATTGAATCAGGAAAAAGAATTGAATCACTAAGTTGGAGTTCAAGATCACATTCCTCATGTAGTTCAATTCCACAAAAATGAGAACTTGCCAATTTATCAATGGGATTTTCAAAAGCAATGAATTGGTCAAGTTCAACATGATCATCAAGGAAGATTGGTGATTCAATTTCACAATGGATGGGTACTGGATTCAATAATGACTCGGAAAATGAAGTGAATTTATGTGAAGACACCGAAGTCATAATTGAATCAGGAAGTAGAATTGAATCATCAAGTGGAAGTTCAGGATCATGTTCATGTTCAAGTTCAATTTCAGTAAAAGGAAAACTTGCCAAAATGTCAATGGGATCTGAAGTTTGGACAAGTTCAGGTGAGTGTGCTGAAATTGAATCTTGATTTTCAAAACTACATGACTCATTGGTTTTAACAGAGTGGCTAGTGACATTAGAAATAGGATGAGAATGAAGAGTTTGGATCATCAAATCTATGTCACGATTTCTAGCATTTTGAGCATGAGTCATGTCTTCAAGCATCTTTCCATAATTGATGATTTCATTATTTTGATGGAAAGATGAAGTAATGTCTTGGAAGTGATATTGAAATTGTGAGTCAGATTTTGGGATTTGTGTTTGGACTCACGCATACTCATTTCCAAAATTGATGGTCTTTTATTTTGGACTGGTGGAACTGAGTATGTATCTTGAAAATGTGGTGGAATTGGAGAGGCTAATTTGGTCTTAAGTTGTTGCTCTGCCTCTAGTAGATTGGCTTCTATCCTCTTTTGGAACTCAGATTTTTCTTCAATGGGAGGTCCAGAAAAAGGAATATATGAAGCAGAATCGGAGAATGAATATTGTGGATATTGTCGACTAGGTGGATATTGTGGACAAGGAGGTTGATAATTAAACTCGGGGGACTGGAATCCCCATTGACTCTGTGACGAGTTGAAATCATTATGGAAATTATAATTATTAGATGGGGGGTATGGGTCATATTGATTCGGATAAGGCCAACCCGGTGTATTTGGTTGGTGCGTATTGTAAAACACCGGGTTGGAATTATCCGAATATGAAGTCGGTGTGAAATATGGATTCATGTTCGGATGGAAAGAATTATTATTGTTGAATGCCATATCACAAACAATCACAAACAAAAAAGAAAAATCAAACAACCAACAAAAAAGAAGAGAAAAAAAAATCAAAACCAAGCCAAAAGAAGGGTTGACCTAAACCTAGACGACTCCTAACTAATTAGACCGTCCACGGGAGGTTTAGTGTAGACTTTGACTACAGGCTAATCAGTCAGGTAAGGGCAAAGTTGTTGGGAGGTTTTCCGTCAAAGACGTTCCTTAATTAAGTAACCAACAACCTTCGGGCTTTCGGCCCTCAATCCCTTGCCTAGACACTGATTTTACAAGAGTCTATTTTCAACACTTTTCCCCCTTAGGATAATCTCCTAAATGAGTCCGAGATGTCCCTAGGGCCAACGTCTATTTTTTTTTTATTAAATTAGGCTTGGGTTAGTGAGTGCTGGGATGGTGGTTTTTGGGCTAAGGAAAGGGTAATGAAATCCCCCACCTTATCTTATTTATGGGTTATGCCCTTAAAAATGAATTGTGCAAGTGTACAAAAATATATAACTGATTAGAATTCACTCAAAGCATGAAAATCAAGCAAGAGATGATTCCTAGTCTACATGCAATGCTTACGTACCTTGCATCCAGCACTCTTCAACAGTAAAAGTAAAGGAATTGAAAGACACGTGCCTAGAATGCAAATGTCTAAACAATTTTTAACAATTTCAACCAATTTTTTACTGTTGATTAAATTAGCAGGTAATAGGTGAAAAATACAGGAATTCAAGTATAGCAGAAGCTGTATTTTGCAGAGCTGGAGACCCTGCAGAAATTTTGTGAGTAGTCAACTCAGGATTGCCGCAGATCCGCGGCAAAAACCAGGATTCCGCGGCAAAACTGAGGGATCCTGGTCTCTGCTTTCTAGAGCAGAGGCCCAGGTCCACTTATATGTCACTGCAATTAAAATTTTCCTGTTCTTCAACCTGTAACCTGCAACAGAGAAGAAGATTCGTTTAGTTCTTCACTTTAAAGAAAATCCGTTGCTCTCCCCGGCAACGGCGCCAAAAATTTGGTTAAGAAAGGATATATGCGCGCCGAATTGGGAATTTTTGTCCCCGGCAACGGCGCCATTTTGTTTAGACGGGAAAGGTGTTGTATTGTGGAGTATAATTTGCACAGATATTAAATGAAAGAGTTAAGGTTTAGAATCAACCTTTTGATCAATTACTCCACATATGTATTCAATATGTTCAATGTACCCTTTCCTATCTCCGTTATAGCATAGAGCTATACCGAGTCGATTCTCAGGGAGAGCTAGCGATAGAAGCGTTACGGTCTGTATGAAGAAAGTAAACGAGAATTCTTCTTTGCTTATAAGAATAAAAACAAATGGGAAAATGAAACGAAAGAATGGATGGATATGTTCATGATGGAAAAGTGGAAAGAAATCAAAGAAGATTGGATTTGGACTAACAACTAAAAAGAAAGTGAACTTGAAGAAGCAAACCATGACTAGCTTACCTTACTACCTTGCCAAAGCTTACCTTACTACCTTGCCAAAGCTTACCAAACTCCGTGATAATGAATGCGTGCCTCATGTTGATTCATCGGCATGGATTTGTCTTGCGTGTTGATCTAATTACTTTCTCACTTGGATGAAGGGTGGTTTAACCCATCGGAGAAGAGAAGACCATCCAACTTGCAAGATGAACTAAAGCAATCATCCATGAGTTAGTGAAGATGGCAAGGACTAGTGGTTAGCTAGTACATGGTAGAAAAATTAGCTACAAGCCATTAATGAAGAAAAGCAAAGCATGAAGTAAATTGCAAGAAAGTAAAGAAAGCAAGTAAAGAAAGCAATTAAACTAGAACCAAGCTCAAGTAGAGATGAAGAGAATGGATGAATCCTTGCATTGCTTCAAGTTGTCACTCCTTGATGTACAAGCTCTCTCTCTCTTACAACTCTCTCTTGCAATGATTTCTAGGGAAGAAGAAGATCATAGAGAGCTACAAAAATCCTAGAGAAAAACAAAATTACAAAGCTTTACACTAATCTCTCTCTCTTCGCTGTTCAGTCCTTGCTCGCAGGTCAGGTGCAGATATTTATAGGCTGAGAGAGAAGCTTCGAGAGCCCTGGCCGTTGGCGCAAAATCCGGATCTCAACAAACCCATATCTGCCGCGAGCGCGCGGCAAGGGCACGGCAAAACAGATTCTGTTGGGAAACAGAATTCTGTTGTAGGTTGGTTGAGAGGTTGTTATCCACGTGGCCTTCTAGAGTCTTCAGTTGGCGCGCGGATCTCTCTGGATCTTGGATTCAAATTTGGGCTTTATCTTAATCTTGGATTTAATCCCTTTAATTATTGCTAATTAAAGTGATTATTGGGCTATCTCTCATTTGAGTGTGAACCTGCAAATATATAGAGAAGATGAGTGAAAATCATATATTTATTTGCAATATGCATGGGGATTATGTGGTAAAATATGCAATATTGTGTATCAATCACTTATGATGATGTGGATGTGCATGTTTTTCATGGTGTGTGTTAGATGAATGAGATGTATGTTTCCTTTGAGTTTTCCCTTTGAAAACATAGATGCAAATTTGTTCATATCAAAAGCAAACTTTTTCAAGGTGGTATCCAAAACATCAATACATTTTTGGATATCCAAAAATTCATTTTTGTTAAAGGTGACGTTAGGGCTTTTGTAAGATCCCTAGTTAGTAATGCTGTATTTTTATTTTTCCTACAGTATCTATTCTGCTTTACTGATTATTTTTTAATCAACTCAATTTATTATTTTCTTTCTTGTGATTATTATTATTAAATATGAAAATTATTTTAAGATAGTAAATGGTACTTTAGATTTATATATTATTACCATTATTATTATTCTTAATTATTATTAGTATTATCAATTATTATTAGTGTTTATTAATATTACTATTCATTATTATGATTATTATTTATTATTATTAATACTATTGTTGTTACTACTAAGTGTGATTATTATCATTTGTTAATATTATTATTTAGTTAATGTTATTATAATTATTTGGTTAACTATTATTATTACTAATTATTTATTATTGTTACTATTAATTATTATTATTTATTTTTAGTGGTAGTATTATTCCTTCTCCTTCTTATTCCTATTCTCTCTACCCATTACCCTATAACTCATGATCCAAACCCATTTCCATATCCTATTACCCATTTACCCATTTGGATCCAAGCAAAAACCCGTTACCCATACCCAATAACCCATCCTATATAATCCTAATTCTAATCTAAACCTAATCACTAATCCCCATCTCCATCTTCCGCAATCCAGCCGCCAGCAGCCTTTCATCTAGGCCTGGCGCACGCACTCGAGCCAAGGCACCAGCATCCATCGTGCACTCCCTCATCTCCTTCTTTGCATGTTCCCCAAGTCTGGCCTACCACAGCAACGCCACCAGCCCCACAGATTCCACACCAGGCTGAGATCAGCAGCCCCCTTCCCTGGGCAGTGGCAGCCCCGGCCATCCCCTTCTTCCAGTAGCGCCCCCTCTCTAACAGAGATCCCCACCCCCTTGTCTCCAGCCACGGCAGCAGCGGCAGCGCAGCAGCTCCACAGCAGCAGTAGCTCGGCCTTCCCCAGCCTGCCGTGAGCCCCCAGCAGACCAGCAGACCAGCGTCCCCTGTTGGCAGCCATGGCGCATCCCCTCAGCCTTCAGCGAGCCTTCGCGACTCTCTGATCTCCTCTGCCTTATCGTCTACTCCTTTGTCGAGCCACCAGCGTTGTTCGTGAGATCCACCGTCGTCGGAGGTCACCGCGAGCTAGCCTTGCCTAGCCGTGAGTCACCTCTTCTTCTTCTCTATTTATTTACAGAGGGATATGCGTGTGTGTGTGTGTGTGTGTTTGCTTTCATGTTGTGTTAATTTGAGTGGGATATGTATGCATTAAATAGAGTGTGTATAGTATATATGTAATTATGTATTAGCATATATGTAAGTATATAGTATGTATGCATATAGTATGTATGTATGTGTATACTCATATAGGTGTATGCATGTGGGTATATACGTATGTATCTGTATGCATGTGTGGGTGTTAAGCATGTATTTATGTTTATATGTATGTGTTGGTTGCGTGCTACAACGTTTCAGATTCATTCGGTGAGATCCGAACCCGTTGCAGGAGACCCAGACTCAATCTGGATTCGTGCTCGTTGTGGACCCGATACGTAGGCGATTCGAAGATCGATTCATGGGATGATCCGTAGATCAGCACCGGATCATGCAGTGAAGACCAGACGGCGATTCGGTTCTGAAATCGCATCATTTCATGTGAGTGTTCGTTTTTGTGTATTTACCATTGTCAGTATGCATTTGCATGTTACACTTATCATTTCATGTGACTTTCTGTTATATTTTACCAGTTTGGTTATTTGTACCACTTCATGAGGCATTTATGATTGTTCACTTTATTTATTTAGTCGATAGGAGCTTATATGAGTATCAGTTCATGTGTTAGTAGATCGTCGTTGTTAGCTTTGATCTAGTGTTGATATACCATAGGCCAGACTTGACCTTGTAACTGATATAGCTGTGATAAATCCTAGAATGAATATACATGTTGATTTTGAGGGTGATGGATCATTGAAAGAGGTCAGAGAGCTATACTATATGAAGTGATTTTCAGTCATATTGTGTGGTGACATATCTTGATGATAACGAGTGTAATATCCACCATTTTCCTGTATTTTAGGAAATTGTTATAAAGCCTTGATCATACAAACAGGCAGGTATATTAGTCGACTTACCCTTCTTTTAGTCGACTAATACTCTTATTAGTCGACTTACCATAGTCTTCTAGTCGACTTGGTGACTATTCAGAAAAGTTATCGACTTTCTGTTTGTTGACTGTAAACAGTATAGTTGACTTGCACTTACTATAGTCGACTAATACTCCTATGCTAGTCGACTTATTATAGCTTTAGTCGATTAGGTGTTTGTTCAGAAAGTTATGTACTCTGTTGCTGACTATTACTTTTATTAGTCGACTTATCCCTCCTATTAGTCGACTTACACTTTTTATAGTCAACTTATCCCTTTTGCTAGTCGACTAACCCAATCCAAAATCCTCTATATTAGTCAACTTGCTCCTACCTTAGTCGACTAACTCTAGTCTGACTGCTGTTCTTAGATTTCTTATGGATTGAGAACTTTACCCCTCAGTTATGATCTTGGCTAGTTGGATGAACCATGTTTGAGGAATAGGTATTGATTGAATTGACCAACTTGATAGATCTTAAATACATATATCTGATATGTTACTGAGTTTTGGGATCTTATGATTGACCTTGATAGAAGTGAGAATTTGTGTGGACTTGGGGATCAGAGTAGATTGATAGGATGAGAGAACTGAGCACAAATTATTGATATATTGAAATGGCGGTTTATTGTATCAGATTACTCGATATGGATTGATACTTGATGTTCATGTGACTATTTAAATTATGAGTTGGTTGTATTGACTTATAAGTGAACTATTCAAGATTGCAGTTCTTTGAGGATGTTTCGTCTTTAGATATGATTTCAGTATGTGTTGACTTGTTGATCTCGAGGATATACCTTGTGATTCATGTTTAGTTATTGATTACTCCAAGTAATAGAGATTAAGTTATTGTGATAGTGATCTAGTCGATATCGGTGATCTTATACTTCAGAGTTATCAGATAGCAGTCATCACTTTATCAGTTATTGATGAGACTATTTGTTGGTGATCATATGACATGTTCAGAGTTTATATGAGTTGGTAAATATCTGTATCAGTTACTAGTTGTTTGTGACACTATTGTGTTAGTGGCTGTATCTGCAGTATCCTATTTCAGATGTCAAATATTAGTTGTCAGTTACTCAGTTGTTAGATATCAGTTGTCAGTTACTCAGTTGTCAGATTATTAGCTAGTATAGACATCACTAGTTGTTGGAGATATCAGTTACTATTGCATATTAAATCACATTGATTGCTTATTAATAAAAGACACCATAACCCTGGAAACAGGGGTAATTATCTAATGATGTATGTCGTGTATTTTGGAAGGACTTCTTATGGTACTGAGTTGTGGGTTCCAGCCATGGAGAACCAAGGTAGTACTGGCTACCTATTTATTGTCAGTTGTCAGGGCTATGCCTGAATTACGGTTCCACACTAGTTGTCTTTTCGTGTGAGGCTTGGTCTTCAGATATTAGAGCCTTGCTGCTTGTCCTGTTTCAGCGCCAGGGGTGTAGACCGTGGTATCGGGCATGCACGGTACTCTTCCAAACATGCACTACATTGGCAGGTTACAACAACGATAATTTTGTTTGTTATGTGGGAAAATAGTTGTGGTATGGGACACAGCTAAATACTATATTAGTTAGGTTAATAACAACCAACCATACTAGTGACATATGTTAGATTACACATTCAGATATCAGTTGTTTGTTTACAATTGTAATAGTTGCCTTATATCTTCATTCATGTTATTATTCAGTTATCCTTCAGTTGTTTGTTTATCATGTTATTTAGTTAACTTATGACTGCAGTTTATCTTGTTATTATTCTATGCACATTGTTTATATGCACGAGTTCTCCCCTTTACACACACTCACCAGGTCACTTTCTGACGACCCTGGATTCGTATGTCCAGATATTGGATGCTTTGTTTCTGTTGTTTAGGTGTTCGTTGAGGCCGTACGCTTCGCGAAGAGCTAGATCTTCTCCCTATTTGATTTTGGTAATCTTTTCTTTCTTGTCTTCATATTATTTCCTGATTCTCGTTCTATCAGATTCAGTCGTTATTCTAGTTCTTAATTCATATGATATCATGCGTGGATACTTATATGTGATATTGCAGTAATCATGATTTATTACAGTTAGGATTTATAGCTTGTTTCGGGTTACTTAAGGCTTAGCGCGTATATGTAAGGTATTTTCCTTGCGTATATGCGTCGCCGACTCTCATCGCGTCTTCGCTCCAACGTATTTTTGGAAGTGGGGCATGATAGCTTTTACCCTTACAGGCAAGTTTGTATTTATCAAAAATCTTTTTCATTTTCTCAAAAGAAATGGATAAGTCATTTTTCTCTTTAAAAACAATTTCTAGCTTATTCTTTTGAAAATCATTTTGGGTAGTTACAGTAAGTCGATCGCGCAGTCGACCAGCCTTCTAGGCTGGTCTTGTGCACGTTCTCGTGCACATCGGTCGACCGGTCCGGTCGACCGCCAACAGTCTCTGGCTGGGACTAAGGGTTAGAAAACTTAGTTTTTTTTAACTCCAATAAAATCTCATAAATTCTCATAAATTTCACAAAAATATATTCTTATAAATATTTGAAGAACAAATATATTTGACCAAAAATTAACACATATTACAAACTATTTGAACTACTTTTGTAATATAGAAATTAAACTTAAATATAAAATTGGTATTTTTCAAAAACTAAACTTTAAATGGAAATTCAATTTTTCCCAAACTTGTATAAATACATAAACAAGATATTTAAATTCTTTTGAAGCATAGTGTATGGATAGAATCCAATACACATGTAGATGATATATCTATATTTTTAACATAAAATCCAAAATAGGTTTTGTCAATTACAAAACTCTAAATACATGGATAAGATCATCAAAATAAGTTTTTCTAAATATATGAAGCATATATGTATATAGATGAATCCAATATACATTAAACCGTGTAAGCTTATTTTGATTCTATCTATTCATGAAAATCATGTATATTCGAAATCCAAAACCGGTTAAATAGAAAACCAAACATATTGAACTTGTATGTATGTGTGAATTTGAGCATATCAACACTAGTCTATCTTTATACAAGATCTAAATACAAACTAAACCTAAACACGAACTGAAGTCTTCATATAGAACTCCTTATCCAAACCGACTCGATCTAAACACGATCCAAAGAGCTTGACTCTAACCGAGTGCTAGATGCGATCTTGATGCGCGAACTCTTGAATCATCATGTGTTAGCTCCAAAACTCCTTTTTGTTGAAGCTAAACACCTACTAAGATCTTGATCAATAACTAAAATTATATAAACACAGGATCATTAGTACTATAATTACATGAGTTAATCATCATCACAACTAGAGTGATGAGCCTTTGGGCCAACAAACTGGATCATGATCGCAATCCTCAGCTTAATATTGTCAGGGGGCATTTATGTCATTTTCACTACGCACGCCCTTTCTTTAAAAAAAGAGATGGCTGAAGCAAATTAAATTTTGTGAATAGGTTTTTAGTAATTACGATTTGACATAGGTGGTTGAAACAAAATACCCTTTTTTCTACTTGGTGTATCTTATTTTTTTCATTTGCTCAAATTATTTCTTTTTTCTTTCACTTTTTTATTTGTTTTGTTTTTATTCATTTTTTATATTTCAATATTCTAAATTTTGAATATGTTATTTTACTTTTTATTCTTTCTTTTCTTTATTTAGTTTTTATTTTATTTCTTCCTTTTCTTTTCAGTTTTTTATTTTTCCTTTTTATTTCATATTTTTTGTTTTTTTATTGTTCTATCCTTATTTTTTAGTTTTCTAATTATTTTTTAGAAAGATATTTTGTTATTTTCTTCCTTTGTTTTTTCTATTCTTTATTTTTTATTGAATATTATTATCTTCATATTAAAATATATGTTCTCTAACTTTTTGTTAAAAATATATATATTAAGTTGAATAGATTGTTATAATTTTTTTTTGAATAAATGATCTGTCCCGCCCCGCTTCATAAAATACATGAAAATGGAGTCGCGACGAGAGTCGATGACATATATACGCAAGGAGAATACCCCACCTATATACGCTAAACCTAAAGTAAACTAAACAAACTATATAATCACTATGAAGAATCAACATCACTACAATAATATATATAATGTCTAACATGATCTCAGATGAAAAGTCTGATATATAGGAATCAAAGAATAATAGTATGAATAAAGAAAGGTAAGAATACCAGAATAGGTAGAGAGACTCCAGCTCCTCGCAGTATGTACGATCTCAACAAAACCTGATTAAAGAATAAATATCCAATATCTGGACGTACAAATCCAGGGTCATCAGGAAGCGACCTAATGAGTGTGTAAGAAAAAGGAAAGTGCTCGTGCATATAAATAGTGTGTACAAAAGATAATTGTACCAGAATAAGAGAGAAATGGCATATATGATACATAAATAGAAAATAATAAGTCAAACAGTAAAGAAATCAAATGTCTAATCAAGTCAGGTGTCTATCATAGTCGTATATATATATATATATATATATATATATATATATATATATATATATATATATATATATATATATATATATATATATATATATATATATATATATATATATATATATATACCAGGTGTGGGCAGGATAAGTCATGCTAGGATTCAGTGTACAATTAGATATCTATTATAACATAGATATATCTATGTTCAGTCTATAATGTCAATGCAGGATTTCAATTTTGTTATCAATTATTTCAATGAACACCAATTGCCACATCTAATAGACGTATCCCATACTACGACTACTAACGTGTCAAACAGAGTCTTAAGTTATTAAAACTGATTGGTTGGAGACATTGTCCATATTTTAGATGGGTCCCTTACATACCCGGGACTACGGCCCAGATGCCTGGCGTTGAAACAGGCCCTAACGCCAAGTAGTCAGTAATAGTAATAGTACCAGTATCACTGTGAAACAAAACTCACAGTAACACTGTGGAATAATAAACAGATAGGATGTCAGTCATCCCCCGAACCCTGCAGTGGAACCGTAAGTTGGCTGCGCAACTTATATCCTAGGTCCACCCAAAATACAAATGTTGTCACCTCCATCAATTTCTCCAATCCCAATTTAATTGTCCATTTACATTAATAATTAATTCAGTTAAAACAATCAGTATCATGTTACTAGAATACTTGAACAATGCGATGACAGTAACAGTAACAGTAATTGTATACACAGTAAACAGTAATAAAAATAGTGAAAAGTAACAGTAAACGTGTATACGATGAATAGAGCTATACCGAGTGTTATGGCCTAACATTACTTTTCTAGTAACTTTCAGTAACATGAATAATTACAGTAATAGGTTTAAACACTGATCCCTTACAATACAGTCCCATTTAGAATCAGTTAAATCTATCCATCTGTAAAGTGATATCAGTAACTGATCTATCAACCCATAGTCTCAAAAGTCATCATGGACATCAAATACTAGGTCTGTAACAGACTATCTGGTACCGTAAACCACAAGTTTAATGAACAATTAATTAGTTCTTTCATGTTTGATCTTCCAAGTCATCGATACATCCATCCTCTAAGTCACTGGTGTATCTAAGTCCGAACATATAGAAATACATACTCATCTACATCTAACCAATCATCGTAATCCAATCTGATTAAGATTATCAAGCCACTCCCTCTTCAATCAAGCTTGATCATGGACCCAAATATCAAAGCACAATTTCACTAAATATATATATAATCAATTAGTCCTGCCCAATCTCATTTATATCTATTCCTCAACCGCAGTCAAATCATACTCCGACACACTCACTAATAGATCCAAAACTAATGTATAATTTTTAACTCCCTTCTAAATCATTATCAAATATAGAAATCCAACCTGATAAATAATTTATATGAGAAGCCATGAATTTAACTACCAACACAAACTAATCAACTTGAAGATCCAATATATATTTTTATTTTATCACCAAATATGAAAAGATCCAGTTTAGCATGTATCTCAAGTAAAGTCCATGCATCCTCATATGAAGACAACGGATCCACTATATATCCATACATTTCACTAATCTATACTGATCCAATTTACATTCACCTCTAAGTGTTAAAATATTATGTCCAAATACATTTAAACATGAAATATATGTATAATCTATCATCTCAAGATCCAACTCTATATCAGTACATCAATCATAAATTGATAGTCAGTTGTCACAATAGTATCAACAAAATATAGAATCAACAATCTATCTTCTTGGGATTTTTATCTTACTAATTATCAATAAATATTTACTCGATACAGTCTATTATAAACTCTAACATAGTTGTCTGGAGTGGTTAATCAACTATTCAAAATGTATATATACATAAACAATAACTAAGATGTACGAGTGATAACCAAGCATGAACAATAATTTAAACAATAAATATAATTTATTAAAAAGACTAAAATACCCACAATTAATAATAATAAAATACAGAATGAGATAAATACTCACATGAAATGACATAGTTTTAGATCTGAATCGCCATCTGGTTTTCACTGCACAAACAGATACGAATCTCCAGATCATCTCATAGGCGGTCTTCGAATCGCCAGTGTATTGGCTCATCTGCGAACACGAATCCTAGTCTCATGCAATGGGTTCAGATTTCACCAAACGGGTCCAAATACTGCAACACGCAGCCCAACCCATGAACTCACACGAACATACACCCGTATATATATGCACACATGTACACTCATATACATAATATACACACATACATATTATATGCACATACCCAAACACACATTCACAGGACACACATACACTCACGCACGCACACAACATCACACTCACTAACCCATGCACACACTAAGCAATGCATAATCACATATATAATTAAACACATGCACATATATTAATACACACACTACTTTATACACCATGCATTAACAAGAATATAAAGAGAAGAGAAAAGAGAGTTATAAAGGGGAGGAACTCATGACTGGCCATGGAGAGTTTGACGGTAGAGGAGGCGGAGATCGCGGAGGATGTCGGGGTATCGTGAGCTGCCTCGGGGTCTCGCTGGAAAAGAAAGAGGAGGTCGCATGGTGGGTTGGGCTGCCAGCACAAGGAGGAGGAAATTAGGTTAGAGTTTTGGTTTAGGATTAGATGTTTATGTAGGAGATATTAATTGATTATGATTATATATTTAGGATTAGGATAATTTAAGATTAGATGGTAGGATTAGGAGATAATGAGAGATTAGGTTAGTTAAGATTTTTATTTAATTAAGATAACTATAGGATTTAGTAGTTAGGATTAAAAGGATTGGGCTAGTTAAGATTTGTATTTGATGGATAGGATTAGATAGGATTAAATATAAGAAAAGAAATATATGGTTAGTGATTAGGTAGTTAAGATATAGGATTACATAGTTAGGATTTAATATTTAGTTGGTAGGATAAGGATTAAAATAGATCTAAGATTAGTTATGATTTTATCTTGAAATAGAATGAGTTGAGATTATGATTTGAAAATAGAATTTGAATTTGGGGTAAGTTAGGATTAAATATGATTTTTGTTAGGATTTGAATTTGAAGTAAGATTAAAATTAGATATTGGGTAATAGGTTTTGGTTTGAATTTGGCTCAACTAAAAGAAAAACAGAAGGAATGGAAATGGGCTCATGCCTTGGGTCAAAGAAAAATAAAAGAAAGATATGAAACGAATATGGGCTAATGGCAAAAAGTAAAGCATATGAAATGCGTACTTGGGTTTGGATTTGACTTAGGATAAAGAATAAGAAATGAAAGAAAAAGGAAGAGAAAAATAGAAGGGCAAGAAGTGAGCTTGTCTAAGAATAATACACAAAATAAATATCAATAATATTAATAATAATAATAATAACAATAATACACAAAGATTTTTAAGAATAACAATAATAATAATTGCCAATAGTAATAAGCATAATAATAATACATAACAACAATAATAATTAACACAAAATACATAGAATAAAAAATACTATTATTCATTATTAAATCTTATATTTTAAAAATAAAGGTATTACATAACCCATATTAGTCTTCATATCAAATTAGGGATTACTAAATTAAAAAAAAGATTTCAGGCGCATGGTATGTACACCTTTCTAGTAAATAATAAATTGTCATAACATCTGAGTCAAGTTAATACGGTTTTCTTCTGTTGCTTCTAAAATGAGAATTTACTAGATTACTCAGAAAATATATGAATCATAGGGCATGTTTGTTTCCCGTAATTGACTCGTACGTGATAAAATGCAATTACAACAAAATCACTTATGATATTTGTTTAAAATTGTAAGTCGTTAAATGCACTTACAACCCACTTGCAACTTAAACTATTAATTTTATGGCCACGTAAATCTAACTTACAGCTCATTTACATCACAAACAGTTAATTTTGTGATCATGTAAATCTGTATTTCAAACAATTAATTGTAATTAGATTAATATTTTTTATTAGATTAATCTTTTTAAATTATGAGAAATTTTTTTTAACTATTAGATAAAATTTAATTATTAGATTAAATTTTTTATTAATTATCCCAATAATTTTTATTATTAAATTTTTTATTACTAAATTAGTAATATTTAATATGTAATTATTAATTTTAAATTAATAAATTGTTTTTTTTACTATTTTTATTTATTTAAATATTTACTATTTTAAATTTTTAATATTCTTAATATTTACCTTTATATTATTTTACTATTTTTAATAGTTAATATATTTAAATCACCAAACATATAGTTTTGTGGTCACCTTTTCCACTTACGACTTACACATAACCAAACAAATACCGTAAGACACAATATATTTTATCACTTACAATTTTACATTACCAACTAAACACCGTAAAACTTACTTGCATAAAACTCAATTACAACTATAAATTTGTTTACCACTTACAACTTATAGCTTACTATCACTTACAGCAACAGCCAAACATATCCATATTTTACACGGCCAACATAAGAATTGACCAACAAACAAAACGCTCCCCAAGTCTAATTAACCTAACTCAACATAACTCCCAAAGGCCTGACTCACAGGTAAAACCACTGAAGTGAGTTATGGAAAGTCGCACGGTCAAACCTCAGTTATGATCTATGTTAAATTTAAGAGTCCACAAGTGAGACACAAGATGCAGTCTGCACATCATCCTTGAGCTTTCCCCCCACCATCACCAACGTCCTCAAATAACAAGCCTTCTTATCCCTATACTTGTAAGTAGACTTTGTATCCCCAGTCCCCCACATCGCCACCCCTCCCTCCACCAGCACCGACCCCTCCGACTCCTGCTGGTCCGCCACCGTACTATACACCGGCACCTCCTTGTCCGCCGCCACGCTCGCCATCTGCTCCAGTCCGTGCGCCACCCGTGTCCTCTCGAACTCCGACCCCCCGCCCCCGTTCGACCTCACTGTCTCCAAGTACAGCGGCGCCTCCATGCTCACCGCCACCCGACCCACCACCACCCGGTTCTTCTCGATCCTCACGTTGGTCCTCTGCTTCACCTCCATCTGCACCTGCTTGATGCTCCCTCTAGCCTGCACCTCGACCTGGCTCTTGAACTTGAGCCGCTGCTTGATAGCTGTAGTGATGTTTCCCTTCGACGAGCTGACCCAGCCGGTGAACCGCTGGATCACCTGCCCGTCGATGGAGGACTTGCCGGTTTTGTCCCGCCAGTCAGCCTGCTTACTTATCCGCAGCGGCGGGGCCTTGTACCGGACCATCTGGGCCTCGACGACGTCAGACCAGGGGTCCAGCCAAAGATGGAGGTTACCGGAGACCAGCCAGTACGGCTGGCCCTCTCGGACTGTCAGGCCGAAATCGTGTTCTTGGCCGTTGACGAGGTTGCCGAGGAAGGGGGTGATGTCGATGTCATAGGACGGGAGGTCGTATGCGCCGATGGCGGCCACGGGGGCCCAGAGGAAAGGGTTGATCGAGCCCGGGTAGATGACGGGGAACGGGACGACGGCGCCAGCGTATTTCTTGTCGATTGATATGACGACCTGCCGGAACCCTCCGTTTGCCTTGGCAGAGGAGAGTGCTGACGTGGACACGCCAGTGGTGGACTGGAGGGGGTTTGCGTACCAGTACTCGTCGTCGGCGTGGTAGGAGACGTAGATTTCGAACACGGCTCTGTACGTGTTCTTGGGGATTTGGACGGCGGTGAGATGGACGTCAGTCTCGTTGTGGACCTTGAACCAGTAGCCCGGGCCGCAGTCGCCGAGCTCGTTCGATATAGGGATGATCATGTCGGCGGGCTCTCGGTACAGGCCTTTGATGGTCGGGTGCCCAGTTAGCTGATGATGATGATGATTGCAGTTTGATTTCTCTTCGGCCGCCGCGGCTAGCAGCTTCTTCAGATTTGGTTGCTGATCTTGCTGATATTGATCACCGCACAGAGCACCGCGGTAGAAATGGAGCGTGACATTGACGGTGTAAATGCCCGGAAACGTGTCGTTCGAGTTCTCGAGCATCATCGAGAATGTAGTGTCCTCAGTGGACGAGCCGCGGAGGATGGCCGAGTATCGGGTGACGTCCTTCCGGACCTGCCAGAATACGCCCGGGTTCAGCGCGTAGGGAGTCGACGTGCGAAGGATCTCGGCACCGTCGACCCATATGGCGGCGATGCGGTCCCTTTGGACGTCGGAGGCAGAGCCCGAGAGCTCGAGGACGACGCGAGACCACGGGGCGGCGCAGCCCGGGGGCGGGGTGTAGTTGACGGAGAGCGGGGGGAGGCCGGCCGTGTTGGCGAAGTCGTGGCGGAGGACTGTGAGGGAGCACTTTGGGGTTTGGCCCGGGAGGAGAGGGGGGAGGGTGGGGTCCACGTACTCGAGGGTCGCGTTCTCGGTGGCGGCATGGGGCGGTGGAATTGGAATTCCGGACACCCCCGCCGCCGCCGCCGCCGCCGCGGCCGGATAGTAGGAGAAGGGGAAGGAGAAGGAAGAGGTGCATTGTGGTGTTTGCTAGCTTGAGTAAAGTCTGGTGCATAGGCGTGTGTGAATTTTTATAGGGGAGGGAATGCATGTTTAAAATGTTGGAATGGTAACAAGGGGACGGAAATGGAGCGAGTGTTTCTTGGATAGTTCTTTTGATCTTTTCTTGCGCCAGTGAGAGCGTGCTTTTCCTTGAAAAGTTTTTTTGATGTTTTCTCATCTCTTTCTCTTTGTCTCTGTGTTTGTCATTTGCGGAGTAAGTTGTAGTTGTGTACAAGGAACGGGTATTTTGGATGTTTTTCTTAGTGCCTTCGTGAGAAAGTAATTAAGATTCAAGTGATAATTAAACATCAGAAAGAGAGAGAATTTGCGAGCAACTAGTAACCGAGATCTTTGGCAGTAAACTAAATTAAAGTTTTTAATCATTTTGATGCGAGTAGTGCTAGTTATAGGGGTTTGGCGTGCTAGTTACAGTGGCTGAAAAAACTCACACTGGGCAGTGGGGAGAGAGTAGATTCGTTGAAGAATCCAATAAATGTGACCCTAGCTCTATATCCCCGTCTTCACCGCGTGAAGAATAGAGTTGAGAGATAAACGCAAGCACAAGTGAATTATTCGAGGTTCAAGTCACTTGCTCTATATCTCCGTCTTCACCGCGTGAACAATTTTCACTATCTCCACAAAGGAACTCCACAAAAGAAACAATCCTCAACACATGAGGAGGGTACAAAGTCAATGGTTCATTTTACAGGAGGAAGACACTTAGTCAATGCACAAAGCAAAAACACTTTTACACAAGAGGGAAGCACAAAACAAATGAAGATTACATACTTAGTAATCACAAAGTAGAAATCTCACAAAAATAAAAATCCTACAAAGATAGATGAAGATGATAGCTTAAGTTTGTGAGAAAACTAGGATATTTAAAATGAAGCTCTTAAAAAGCACTTGAGAAATATCTTTGAAGATATAGAACTTGTATGTCCCAAAAATTATTTTCTTGATTTTGAAAATACACCTGGAGGGGGGGGGGGGGGGTGAATAGGTGTATGACTAATCTAATGACAATGATGCGGAATTAAAAAATTAATTGTAACACACTATGTGTAACCAAAGAGTGTAGTCAAATTCCCGGCGAAGGGCTCTGAACTAACTCCTCTATATTTCTCTAAATAAGAGTTGGGATGCTATTTGAAGCTCTCTTGGTTCAACACAAGTGAGGGCACACATAAATAATATCTAGCATATGTGATATGAGCAATATAATCAATGCAAGATATAAGAGAGAGAGAGAGAGAGTTAGAGATAGTGGATCAATTGCAAACATAAAGATATGTTTCGAGGTTCGAGCCACTGCTCTACGTCCCTGCCTTCACACAAAAGAATTTCCACTATACATCCACACAGGACCTCCCACACAGGGAACCTCCACCGAGAATTTGACAAATACAAATTAGAAGTGCACAACTCCTCTCTCCAACAAAATAACCTCTACACAAGAGGTAAGGTACAACCACAATCACCTCTAAACTTAGAGGGATAAGACACTAAGCCAAAACTCCAACAATCACCTCTGCACTCAGAGGGATAAGCACAAAGTCAAAACTTCAACAATCACCTCTACACAAGAGGGATGACAACAAACCCAAATCACAACCTCCTCTACAATTAGAGAGATGGGCACAAAGCCACAAGCAAAGAGAAAGATACAATCTTGGTGATCACAAAGATCACAAACAACTTTGGTGATCTCAATAGACCACAAACCAATTTTCTCACAAAAATAAGATCCTATAGATAGGATAGAGATGACAGCTCAAGTGTGAGAAAATAAAGTGTTTGGAACAAATAATAACACTTGAGAAAATCTCCAAAAGGATATTGAAATCAAGATTAAAACTAATTCCCAAAGACTCTCTTTTCTTTTAATTTTTCAACACTTTAAAACAAATAAAAATAAAACTTTGTAGCCCAAAAACTCTTTGAAATCTTGTTGTAAAAACACTAGAAAAGATAGAAAATTTGGCTCTAAAAAACCATTAAGAAAACAGCCCAAGAGATGGGTATTTATAACCCTCTCAAGAATATAGCCGTTGGCTGTCTGGAATGTCTAGACTGTCCGTCCGGTCGACCGGCTAATGGTCATTTTTCTGACCGTTGTGCCTCCGGTCGACCTCCCGGTCAACCGGGCCAAGCATCGGTCGACCGCCTGGTCGACCGGCCAGCACCCGAGAGTGGGGTGGTTTCAGCCGGTCGACCGGCTGAGTAGGCTGGCCATGTGCACATTCTCGTGCACGTCGGTCGACCAGCCCGGTCGACCGACTCCCGGTCCGGTCGACCGTCTGGTCGACCGCCAGCACAATCTGGCTGAAATTCTGAAACTTAAAGCTTAGGTTATTTAATGCTAATTAAATCCCATAAAATCACATAAATTTCACAAAAATAAGTTCTTGTAAGATCTTTGAATAGCAAATAGGTGTGACCAAAAATCAACACATATTACAAAACTATTTGAACCATTTTTGTGATATAGAAATTTGGCCTAAATACAAAATCGGCATTTTCCAAAAACCAAACTTTGAAATGGAAATCCGATTTTTCTAAAACTTGTATAAATACAAAAACATGATATTGAAACAAATTTGAAGCATATTGTATAAAGATAGAATCCAATATACATGTAAGATATATATCTATATTTTTGATATGAAATCTAAAACCGGTTAAACCGAAAACCAATAAACTTTAAACTTATGTGTGTGAACTTGAGCATATCAATACTATCTACCTTTACACAAGATCTAAACTCAAATAAACTAAACACGAACCGAAGTCTTCTTATAGAACTCTTTCTCCAAGGTGACTCGATCCAAACGTGATCCGAAGAGTTTGATTCCAACCGAGTGCTAGATACGATCTTAAAGCGCGAGCTCTTAAATCAACACGTGTTAACCCCAAAAATTCTTTGTTGAAGCTAAACACCTACTAATATCTTGATTAAATATTTGAAACTAATTAAGTACAAGATCATTAGTAAACTATAATTACATGGGTTAATCATCATCAAAACTTGAGTGACGGGCCTTTGAGCCAACAATATCCTTCTTTTTGATGATGACAAAACTCATGGAGTTATATATGCATGGATTAAAGTTAAGCTTCATAGAAGCTCCCCCTTAACTCATGCATAACAATAAACATAAAGATATTCAATGAATGCTCATAAATCAAACACAAATATATGCATAAATGGAAATAAACAAGCATAAACTCACCAAATTCTTTTTCCCCTTTTTACATAAACGAGAAAATAAAATAAACATGCATATAAAAACTCGTCAAATTCTTCTCCCCCCTTTTGTCAATTCATCAACAAAGGGCGAATGAAAAACAAACAATAAAGATATACGTGCAATATATATTCATGAAGAGGAGAGACGTAAAGTTAACTCCCCCTACATACATGCATTATATGAAAAGAGATGATTAGGCCCTAACTACATAAAGCATAATATACAATGTATAAGTGGAGATGTTAAGCTCCCCATACACACGTGTATTATATAGAGAAGAGAGGTCAAGCTCCTCTATATGAGATACACTCAACATAAATCTATATATTGAGAAGATGTTAAGCTTCCCTTGCATATAAGCAATATATATCAAAGCATTATGAAACCGCTTTAAAACAAAATTTGAAATTTCTTGAAGTCAAGAAATTTTGATATCAATGAAAGTGAAACATTTTATGTTTTTGATACCATTTGAAAATATCTTGTAAATTTTTGATACCAATTGAAAATGAAACATGGTACGTTTTTTATATCAATTGAAATATATTGTAAATTTTGATACCAATATAAAGTAAAAACTAAAATTTTGGCTAAACACAACTCATTTTGCAATAAAGATACCAAATTGAGAATAACACTAATTTAAGATTATTGATACCAATATTGAAAATGTTAGCAGATACCAAAACAAAGTACTTTTTTATTATAAAGAATGGGAGTAAGATACCAATTGAAAATAAAACTGATTAAAAGATTAAACATGAATATTTCTCCCCCTTTATGAAATACTAATAGAAGCAATGCATAAGCTTGTATAAGATACCAATTGAAAAATAATTGACATTAAGGACTAAATCAAGCTTAGCAAGAAAAAATCATGAGTATACAAAAATGAATTTTCATTTTAAAAATCGTGTATATCTCATACTTAAAATTTTTGAATCATACATACATAAGAAAAATATATATGAGTATATAAAGATGAAATAACGTGAAGTTCATGTGTATAACTCATAATTACCTCCCTATTCATGCACATATTTAGAAGATTTTTAATAAGAGCATACAAGGCATGGTCACCCATCCAATCGCCCTTGAAGGTAGGGGTTTTCAAAAATAAGATTTGAAAATAATTTTAACATATTTGAAAATTTTATCAAGTGAAGAATATGAACTAGTTTAAGATATTTTGAACTAACTAGTTATAAATTCTTCAAACATGAAACTAAATCATATATTTCATGAAACATGCATTTTACACAAAATTGACACTCAAGATATATAAATCTCAACAAAGTACTCATAAAATAAAGTAAATAGTAAACACAAATAATGTGAGTGTATAAGAGTCATGTGAAAAGCATAATCATGAAAATAGACAATGAAGCTCATATGAAATTCCTTCTCAAAAATATGAAAATCATCAAAACTAGTCTAAAATAGAGAATACAAGTTAAAATACAAGAATCATCAAAACTAGGCTATACAAGTACATCTTATGGGTACAAATGAGCAATTAAGCACAATCAAATGTGGCTCATTAGTTGTACATGTATAAATACAAGTTTTAATAAGAATTACAACTAAACAAGTAATCAAAACCATAAAGTGCAAAACTATAAACCAATATGATCATTATGTAAATGCACATGTCTTAGATTAGGATATACAACATACCTAAAATATAGTGAGAACATAATAATATAAATCCATATAAACATATGTGTATCTCAAATACTATATATGTATATCACAAGTCTAATTACCATAGCATTTAACATAATAATCATGAAAAACTAAAACATGCTAAAAATCAATCAATGAAAACATGTAAACTAAATGGGAGTTAGAGATAGTTACCAAAACTATTAAGAAAAATCTCTAGATCTCCAAACTGTGGTGGTCCTCCCACCAAACATCCCTTCTCCCACCAAATATCCCTTGAAAGTGATGCATTCAAAAGTGTCACCATTTAGCTCGGAACGCATCCACCATCAAGGCACCATTACGCTCACGTCAAGCTAGAACCCACACCTACTCAAATACAATAGGAGCGGATTTTGGCACCCATACTCTATCGGGTCCATGGGGGTTAGCACCTTTCTTAACCCAAACAAATTTATTTATAAAATTTGAATTATATATTCTATCATAACAAAATTTTACAATGTGGCCCTTACGTCCACAATGTGTACAAGTGTACACATGAGCATACATGGAATCATGTGTGTGAGTATGATGAGCATGTGTATGCCGTGTATGGTGTGCATGCATGCGAGGAGCATGTTTCTTATGAAACATGGATTCCAATCGTGTGTGGTTCATGACACATTAGCTCAAAGTGGAGCCCAAACAATCTACACTTTTCTTCAACATACATATCTCATTTTTAATACTTGAAGACAAAGTAGAGCATGCAATAGAAATATTAGATGATGAAGTTATAGTAGCATGGCAAATATGAGAAGATAAATCATTTTTTCAAAGATTTATTTTCTTTTGAAACAAATTCCAATTCTTTTAAAATTAAAGCAATTTTATTTTTTAAAGAATTGTTTTCTTTTAATGCAATCTCAAGTTTGAAGACAAAACCTCTTTTTTTCTCAAAATATTATTACAATTATTTTTATTTTTCAAAATTTTATTTTCCTTTAAAATAAGGTCAAGTTGGTTTTTCAAGGAATCTCTCTCACTTGAAATCTCAACCCTCAATTAAGTTTTGAAAATAAATACTTATTTTCTTCTTTTATTTTAAAGATTTTCTTTTTCATAACTTGGTACTTTTCTAGCAAGTTTTCACAAACAATAGATAGCTTTTCATTTAATGCATCGGCATCTATAATGTCATCACCTGAAGAACTAGCATAATCATCAAGATGAGTTTCCGAATGTACCTCAAGGGAGTTAATCCCTTAGACCATATAGCATGTTTCGTCAGACTCATCCACCAAGGGTTCCTTCTCCATGTGATTTGTCGTTTGTAGCTTTGAAGAGGTCAATGTGTTCCATACTGTAAAAGCGGAATCACAATAAGAAATCATATATAAATAATCTTTGCTTAATGTTTGTTTTAATGTATCTAGGGTTTATGAATTTGCCTCTATATGCTTGTTATTACCAAGATAAGATTTTTTAGTAGTAGCAAGATAAACATGCAAACCTAGGGTTTTTAAATAGGCACTCATTCTAAGCTTCCATATATCGATGTTGGAAACATCAAATATAGGAGGGGTCATTAAATCTATAAGTGTGTGTGAAGAAATAAGTGTGCAAATGCGATACTAGATTAGCTAGCCAAGATCTCACTCCTAGGTAGTTAAACCGAATATCAAGAGCGTAAGCTCTGATACCAATTGAAAATACACCTAGAGGGGGGTGAATAGGTGTATGGCTAATCTAATTACAAATGATGCGGAAATAAAAAAATTAATTGCAACACACTATGTGTAACCAAAGAGTGTAGCCGAATTCCTGGTGAAGGGCTCTGAACTAACTCCTCTATATTCCTCTAAATAAATATTCCTCTAAATAAGAGTAGAGGTGCTATTTGAAGCTCTCTTGGTTTAACACAAGTGAGGGCACACACAAACAATATCTAGCATATATGATATGAGCAAAATGAATCAATGTAAGATATAAGAGAGAGAGAAAGAGAGTTAGAGATAGTGGATCAATCACAAATACAAAGATATATTTCGAGGTTCGAGCCACTGTTCTACGTCCCCGCCTTCACACAGAAGTATTTTCACTATACGTCCACACAGTACCTCCCACACCGGGAACCTCCACCGAGGATTTGACAAATACAAACTAGGAGTACACAACTCCTCTTTCCAACTAAATAACCTCTACACAAGAGGCAAGGCACAACCACAATCACCTCTACACTTAGAGGGATAAGACACTAAGCCAAAACTTTAACAATCACTTCTACACTTAGAGGGATAGGCACAAAGCCACTCTAACAATCACCTCTACACAAGAGGGATGACAACAAACTCCAATCACAACCTTCTTTACAATTAGAGGGATTGGCAATAAGCCACAAGCAAAGAGAACGATACAACCTTGGTGATCACAAAGATCACAAACAGCTTAGGTGATCTCAATAAACCACAAACCAATTTTCTCACAAAAATAAGATCTTATAGGTAGGATAGAGATGATAGCTTAAGTGTAAGAAAATAAAGTGTTTGGAACAAAAAAAAACACTTAGGAAAATCTCCAAATAGATATTGAAATCAAGATTAAAACCAATTTCTAAAAGACTCTCTTTTCTTTGAATTTTCCAACACTTTAAAATAAATAAAAATAAAACTTTGTAGCCCAAAAACTCTTTGAAATCTTGTTGTAAAAACACTAGGAAAGATAGAAAATTTTGCTCTAAAAATTATGAAGAAAACAGCCCAAGAGATGGGTATTTATAACCCTCTTAAGAATATAACCGTTGGATGTCTGAAATGTCCAGATTGCCCTTCCGGTCGACCGCCAGGTCGACCGGTCAACAGTCATTTTTCTGACCGTTGTGCCTCCAGTCGACCGCCCGATCGACCGGGCCAAGCCATCGGTCGACCGCCCGGTCGACCGGCCAACACCCGAGAGTGGAGTGCTTGCAGTCGGTCGACCGCGCGGTCGACCGGCCGAGTAGGCTGGCCATGTGTACGTCCTATTGCACATCGGTCGACCACCCCAGTCGACCGACTCCTGATCCGGTCGACCGTCTGGTCGACCGCCAGCACAATCTGGCTGAAATTCGGGAACTTGAAACTTAGTTTATTTAATACTAATTAAATCCCATAAAATCACATAAATTTCACAAAAATAAGTTCTTGTAACATCTTTGAATAACAAATATGTGTGACTAAAAATCAACACATATTACAAACTCTTTGAACCATTTTTGTGATATAGAAATTTGGCCTAAATACAAAATCGGTATTTTTCAAAAACCAAACTTTGAAATGAAAATCCGATTTTTCTAAAACTTGTATATATATAAAAATATGATATTGAAACAAATTTGAAGCATATTGTATATGGATAGAATCCAATATACATATAAGATATATATCTATGTTTTTGATATGAAATCTAAAACCGGTTAAACTGAAAACCAATAAACTTTAAATTTGTGTATGTGAACTTGAGCATATCAATACTATCTACCTTTACACAAGATCTAAACTCAGATAAACTAAAAATAAACCGTAGTCTTCTTGTAGAACTCTTTCTCCAAGTTGACTCGATCCAAACGTGATCCGAAGTGCTTGATTCCAACCGAGTGCTAGATACGATCTTAAAGCGCGAGAACTTGAATCAACACGTGTTAGCCCCAAAAATTCTTTGTTGAAGCTAAACACCTACTAATATCTTGATCAAATATCTGAAACTAATTAAGTACAAGATCATTAGTAAACTATAACTACATGAGTTAATCATCATCAAAACTAGGGTGATGGGCCTTTGGGCCAACAATCTCTCCCTTTTTGATGATGACAAAACTCATGGAGTTATATATGCATGGATTAAAGTTAAGCTTCATAGAAGCTCCCCTTTAACTCATGCATAAACATAAACATAAAGATATTTAATGAATGCTCATAAATCAAACACAAATATATGTATAAATGGAAATAAACATGCATAAACTTACCAAATTCTTTTCCCCCTTTTTACATAAACGAGGAAATAAAATAAACATGCATATATAAACTCATCAAATTCTTCTCCCCTTTTTGTCAATTCATCAACAAAGGGCCAAATGAAAAACAAACAATAAAGATATATATGCAATATACATTCATGAAGAGGAGAGACGTAAAATTAACTCACCCTGCATATATTATATGAAAAGAGATGAATAGGCCCTAACCACATAAAGCATAATATACAATGTATAAGTAGAGATGTTAAGCTCCCCATACATACGTGTATTACATAGAGAAGAGAGGTCAAGCTCCTCAATATGAGATATACTCAACATAAATCTATATATAGAGAAGATGTTAAACTTCCCTTGCATATAAGCAATATATATCAAAGCATTATGAAACCACTTTAAAACAAATTTTGAAATTTCTTGAAGTCAATAAATTTTGATATCAATGAAAGTGAAACATTTTTTTTTTTTGATACCAATTGAAAATATCTTATAAATTTTTTATACCAATTGAAAATGAAACATGGTACGTTTTATATCAATTGAAATATATTGTAAATTTTGAACCAATAGAAAGTAAAAACCAAATTTTTGGCTAAACACAACTCATTTTGCAATAAAAATACCAAATTGAGAATAATACCAATTTAAGATTATTGATACCAATATTAAAAATTTTAGCAGATACCAAAACAAAGTACTTTTTTATCATAAAGATTGGGAGTAAGATACCAATTGAAAATAAAACTGATTAAAAGATAAAACACGAATATTTCTCCCCCTTTATGAAATACTAATAGAAACAATGCATCAGCTTGTATAAGATACCAATTGAAAAATAATTAACATTAAGGACTAAATTAAGCTTAGCAAGTAAAACTCATGAGTATACAAAAATGAATTTTCATTTTAAAAATTATGTATATCTCATACTTAAAAATTTTGAATCATACATACATAAGAAAACATATATGAGTATATAAAGATGAAATAACGTGAAGTTCATGTGTATAACTCACAATTACTTACCTATTCATGCACATGTTTAGAAGATTTTTAATAAGAGCATACAAGGCATGGTCGCCATCCAACCGCCCTTGAAGGTAGGGTTTTCAAAAATAAGATTTGAAAATAATTTTAACATATTTGAAAATTCTACCAAGTGAAGAATATGAACTAATTTAAGATAATTTGAACTAACTAGTTATAAATTCTTCAAAATATGAAACCAAATTATATATTTCATGAAACATGCATTTTACACAAAATTGACACTCAAGATATAAAAATTCTCAACAAAGTACTCATAAAATAAAGTAATGAGTAAACAAAAATAATGTGAGTGAATAAGAGTCATGTGAAAAGCATAATCATGAAAATAGACAATGAAGCTCATATGAAATTCCTTCTAAAACATATGAAAATCATCAAAACTAAATGCTTCAAGTTATATGTATGTTTTGTCTAAACTAGAAGTATACATACATATTCCAAACACAAATGAGTAATAAAAATTTGCATGAAAAGCAAGTGACTCTAGGATAGACAAGTATATTTAAAGTTTTGACAAAATTAACATATACATGAAGCTAAACACATTTATGAGAAAACATGTACAAAAATAAAGAATACAAGTTAAAATACAAGAATCATCAAAACTAGGTTATACAAGTACATCTCATAGGTACAAATGAGCAATTAAGCACAATCAAATGTGGCTCATTAGTTGTACATATATAAATACAAGTTTTAATAAGAATTACATCTAAACAAGTAATCAAAACCATAAAGTGTAAAACCATAAACCAATATGATCAATATGTAAATGCACATGTCTTAGATTAGGATATACAACACAGCTAAACTATAGTGAGAACACAATAATATAAATCCATATAAACATGGGTGTATCTCAAATACTATATATGTATATCACAAGTCTAATTATCATAGAATTTAACATAATAATCATGAAAAACTAAAACATGCTAAAAATCAATCAATGAAAACATGTAAACTAAATGGGAGTTAGAGATAGTTACCAAAACCATTAGGGCAAATCTCTAGATCTCTAAACCGTGTTGGTCCTCCCACCAAACATCCCTTCTCCCACCAAATATCCCTTGAAAGTGATGCATCCAAAAGTGTCACCATTTAGCTCGGAACGCATCCACCATCAAGGCACCATTACGCTCACGTCACGCAAGAACCCACACCTACATCAAATACAATAGGAGTGAATTTTGGTACTCATACTCTATCGGGTCTATGGGGGTTAGCACCTTTCCTAACTCAAACAAATTTATTTGTAAAATTTGAATTATATATTCTATCATAACAAATTTTACAAGGTGGCCCTTACGTCCACAATGTGTACAAGCGTACACATGAGCATACATGGATATATGTGTGTGAGTATGATGAGCATGTGTATGCCGTGTATGGTGCGCATGCATGCGAGGAGCATGTTTCTTGCGAAACATGGATTCCAATCGTGTGTGGTTCATGGCACATTGGCTCAAAGTGGAGCCCAAACAATCTACACTTTTCTTCAACACACATATATCATTTTTAATACTTGAAGACAAAGTGGAGCATGCAATTGAAACATTAGATGATGAAGTTATAATAGCATGGCAAACATGAGAAGATAAATCATTTTTCAAAGATTTATTTTCTTTTGAAACAAATTCCAATTCTTTTAAAATTAAAGCAATTTTATTTTTCAAAGAATTGTTTTCTTTTAAAGCAATCTCAAATTTTGAAGACAAAACCTCATTTTTCTTCAAAATATCATTACAATTATTTTTGTTTTTCAAAATTTATTTTCCTTCAAGGTCAAGCTGGGTTTTCAAGGAATCTCTTTCACTTGAAATCTCAACCCTCACTTGTAAAGCCATATTAAGTTTTGAAAATAAATTTTATTTTCTTCTTTTGGTTTAAAGCTTTTCTTTTTCAAAACTTGGTACTTTTCTAGCAAGTTTTCACAAATAATAGATAGTTCTTCATTTAATGCATCGACATCCATAATGTCATCACCTAAAGAACTAGCACAATCATCTAGATGAGTTTCCGAATGTACCTCAAAGGAGTTAATCCCTTGGACCATATAGCAAGTTTCATCAGACTCATCCACCAAGTGTTCCTTCTCCACATGGTTTGTCATTTGTAGCTTTGAAGAGGTCAATGTGTTCCACACTGCAAAAACGGAATCACAATGAGAAACCATATATAAATAATCTTTGCTTAATGTTTGTTTTAATGCATCTAGGGTTTGTGCATTGGCCTCTATATGCTTGTTATTACCAAGATAAGATTTCTTAGTAGTAGCAAGGTAAACATGTAAATCTAGGGTTTTTAAATAGGCACTCATTCTAAGCTTCCATAAATCGATGTTGAAAACATCAAATATAGGAGGGGTCATGAAATCCATAAGTGTGCGTAAACAAATAAGTGTGCGAATGCAATACTAGATTAGCTAGCTAAGATCTCACTCCTAGGTGGTTAAACCTAATATCAGGAGCGTAGGCTTTGATACCAATTGAAAATACACCTAGAGGGGGGTGAATAGGTGTATGGCTAATCTAATGACAAATGATGCGGAAATAAAAAACTAATTGGAACACACTATGTGTAACCAAAGAGTGTAGCTGAATTCTCGGTGAAGGGCTCTGGACTAGCTCCTCTAGATTCCTCTAAATAAGAGTTGAGGTGCTATTTGAAGCTCTCTTGGTTCAACACAAGTGACAGCACACACAAACAATATCTAGCATATATGATATGAGCAAAATGAATTAATGCAAGATATAAGAGAGAGAGGAGAGAGTTAGAGATAGTGGATCAATCATAAATACAAAGATATGCTTCAAAGTTCAGGCCACTGCTCTACGTCCCCTCCTTCACATAAAAGGATTTTCACTATACGTTCACACAGTACCTCTCACACAAGGAACCTCTACTGAGGATTTGGAAAATATAAACTAGTACACAACTCCTCTCTCCAACAAAACAACCTCTACACAAGAGGCAAGGCACAACCGGAATCACCTTTACACTTAGAGAGATAAGACACTAAGCCTAAACTCCAACAATCACCTCTACACTTTGAAGGATAGGCACAAAGCCAAAACTCCAACAATCACCTCTAAATAAGAGGGATGACAACAAACCCAAATCACAACCTCCTCTATACTTAAAGGGATTGTAACAAAGCCACAAGCAAAGAGAAAGAAACAATCTTGGTGATCACAAAGATCACAAACAACTTTGGTGATCTCAATAGACCACAAACCAATTTTCTGACAAAAACAAGATCCTATAGGTAGGATAGAGATGATAGCTTAAGTGTAAGAAAAATAAAGTGTTTGAAACAAAGAAAAACACTTGGAAAAATCTCCAAATAGATATTGAAATCATGATTAAAACCAATTCCCAAAGGACTCTCTTTTCTTTGAATTTTTCAACACTTTAAAACAAATAAAATAAAACTTTGTAGCCCAAAAACTCTTTGAAATCTTGTTGTAAAAACACTAGGAAAGATAGAGAATTTTGCTCTAAAAATCATGAAGAAAACAGCCCAAGAGATGGGTATTTATAACCCTCTCAAGAATATAGCCGTTGGATGTCTAGAATGTCGAGGCTGCCCTTCCGATTGACCGCCCGGTCGACTGGCCAACGGTCATTTTTCTGACCGTTGTGCCTCTGGTGGACCGCCCGATCGACCGGGCCAAGCCATCGGTCGACCGGCCGACACCCAAGAGTGGGGTGTTTTCAGTCGGTCGATCGCGCGGTTGACCGGCCGAGTAGGCTGGCCATGTACACGTCCTCGTGCATATCGGTCGATCGGCCTAGTCGACCGCCAGCACAGTCTGGCTGAAATTCTGAAACTTGATACTTAGGTTATTTAATACTAATTAAATCCCATAAAATCACATAAATTCTACAAAAATAAGTTCTTATAAGATCTTTGAGTAACAAATATGTGAGACAAAATATCAACAAATATTACAAACTATTTGAACTATTTTTGTGAAATAGAAATTTGGCCTAAACACAAAATCGGTATTTTCTAAAAACCAAACTTTGGAATGAAAATCCGATTTATCCAAAACTTGTATAAATACAGAAACATGATATTGAAACAAATTTGAAGCATATTGTATATGTATAGAATTCAATATACATGTAAGATATATATCTATGTTTTTGATATGAAATCCAAAACCGGTTAAACTGAAAACTAATAAACTTTAAACTTGTGCATGTGTGAACTTGAGCATATCAACACTATCTACCTTTACACAAGATATAAACTTAAATACACTAAACACAAACCGAAATCTTCTTGAAGAACTCCTTCTCCAAGTTGACTCGATCCAAACGCGATCCGAAGGTCTTGACTCCAACCGAGTGCTAGATGCGACGCGAGCTCTTGAATCAACACGTGTTGGCCCAAAACTCCTTTTTGAAGCTAAACATCTTCTAATATCTTGATCAAATTTATGAAACTAATTAAGCACAAGATCATTAGTAAACTATAACTACATGAGTTAATCATCATCAAAACTAGAGTGACGGGCCTTTGGGCCAACAGTTTTTTCAAAAAATTTAAATACAAAATTTCTTTTTCAAAAATATAAAGTAAGGTATAACCATTTAGAAATAAAACAAAAAACAAAAAAATAAAAATATAGCCATTTGAGACAAGTTAGGCCAGAATTGGCCTTGCGGGCGATCGCACAATGGCTAGAATTCTAGTTGTTGTGGCTTGTCAGTCGATCGCTCGGTCGACCGCTGTGAGAACACAATTCTCACAGTAGCCGGTCGACCGCTCGGTGGATCGACTGAGAGCACCCTGCTCTCTGTTGTGCACGGTCGACCTGCCAGTGAGGCAATCTAGCTCTCTGCCTAAGTCGTCGACTGCCCGATCGATCGTGTGCATAAGATTTTGCTTGTGTGCATGTTCGGTCGACCACAGTGCATAAGCATTTGCATGCGACATGTCCGGTCCACCACTCGATCGACCGGCCATAGGCTAAACCTGTTATATTATGCATTTTTAAAATTATTTTTAAATCCTAATAAATTTGTATAAAATCCACAAAAATAAGTTCTTTTAAATACATACGAGAATAAATATGAGTGATAAAAAATCAACATATATTACAAACATGTGACTTCTTTTTGAAATGTTAAATATAATTTTGAAAACATAAACTATGTTAAAAATTGTTTTTCCAAAAACTAAACTATAATTTGAAAAACAAGTTTTTCCAAAATTTGTAAAAATACAAAAACATGTTTCTCAAACTCTTTTGAAGCACCAATTTATATGGATAAAATTCAATACACATATAAAACACTATGAACTTGTTTTTGAGAAATCAATCCATAAAAATAAAACATAATCTCATTAACCTAAAACAAGTTAAATCGAAAACCAAAAATTGCTAGTCTTGAAAACCAATATCAAACTTGTGTGTGTAAACTTGAGCAATCAAGTCTAATTTAAACTTTACCCAATTCTATACATTCTTACAAACTAGAGTCTTCTTCTTGATATAATCTTCTTCTCCACTTGACTCGATCAAAAGTTTGATTTCTTCGAGTTAGACTCTTTCTTGAGTTCTTGATGTATTCTTTATACTTGAGCTCTTGAATCAAATTGTATTAGCTTGAAGAAGCAAAACATCAACTAAGATCTTAATTAAAATATGAAACTTAAATAATACAAGATCGTTAGTAGTATAACTACATGAGTTAATCATCATCAAAACTAGAGTGATGGACTTATGGGCCAACAATCTCTGCCTTTTTGATGATGACAAAACTCATAGAGTTATATACGCATGATTGGAGTAGAGCTCAAAAAGCTCCCCTTTAACTCATGTATAAATATAAACTGTCACGCCCCACTTCCCACAATACGCGAAAATAGAGTTGCAATGAGAGTCGGCGATGTATATACGCGAGGAGAATATCTCACGTATACACGCTAAGCCTAATGTAACCTGGACAAGTTATAAAAATCTACTACGGTAAATCAATATCACTGCAATATAATATATAAATATCTAACACAATGATAGCAGAAGAATATAAGATAGAAATGGCAACTGGATGCGATATAGATAGAATCAAAAAATAACATGAACAAAAGAGTAGGAATACCGATAATCAAGAAGAGAGGGACTCAGCTTCTCAAGATACATGTGATCCTCTTCAAATACCTGATCATCAATAAATAGTCACGGATCTGGATATGCAAAAATCCAAGGAGTCAGAACTCCTAGTGAATGTGTATATAACTGGGAAGTGCATGTGCATATAACATGTGAGTAGATAAAGAATATATATATATACTGGAATAAGAAACGACATGAATAAAGTAAATAAATAGTATTGTGAATAGAATACAGTAGAATATGTGTCCAGTCGGGTATCCAACCAAAAGTGTCTATCATAATCTATATATCAGGTAGGTAGAGTAAATCAGTACTACAGTCAGATGTCCAATTAGGTCCGGTGTATTATCGGGTATCCAACATACATACATGTATCAGGTAAAGACAATCAGTTACCGTATATTATTATTTATTACGTCAGCGAACACCAATTGCAACCTGTAATAGAGGCATCCCATACTACGCCTACTAACATGTCAATCAGGGTCCTAAGTTATTGAAACTGATCGGTTGGGGACATTCTCCATGTTTTAGGTCGGTCTCATACATACCCGAGACCACGGCCTCAGTTTTTTACTCTGAACCAGGCCGTATCGCTAGGTACTCAGTAATAGTAACAGTAATCTCACTGTGAAAATAGTGAAACAATAATAGTACAGATGGGATGTCAGTCATCCCCCAGGAACCCTGTAGTGGAACCCTCAGTCGGCTGCGCAACCTGTATTCTTGGTCCACCCAAAACACAAACGTTGTCTCCTAAATCAATTTCTCCAATCCCGATATAAGTTGTCTATTTATATTATTATTTAATTCAGTCATGACAATCAATATCCATATTACTTATAATGTTGGGACAATACGGTGACCGTAATGGTATAGTATAACAGTCAATAGTAATCGTATACACGGTGAATAATATCAGTAACAGTAACCATGTATACGATGAACAATAGGACTACACAGGGTGTTACAGACAAACAATCCTTTCCCAGTAACTTCCTGTAACATGTCATGTACCATCTAGTCAATGTGCTATCTCATATAAAACTGATCAAGACCTCATCCACCAATATTATATCTGAACTGATCCATCAACTTATAATCTCAAAAGCAATATCCGTGAACATCACATATCTATCCATGTTACATATAATCTCAATAATCATTATGAACATTACATACTAGATCTGTTTCAGAATATCAGATATAGTAAACCTTGAGTCCAGTAAATAGTTAATCAGCTCTTTCATCACTACCAATCTACTTTAATCTTCTAGGTCACCAATAACTATGATCATACGATAACTATTGCCAAACTCTAAATATATGTTATCACCAATATCAATGATACCACTCTCACAATAACTCTATCATTATACCGAAAAACTGAAGTAGTCAAGAATAAATCATGAAGAGAGGTCTACTGAATATCCTCAAAGTTAACTAGATCAATAGATACTGAAACCATATCCAAATAATGAAACGTCCTCAAGCGATATGAAACTCAGAATGGTCTATATCTGATAATTAACATCAAAAGTCATCAATACTCAAACAATATAATCAAGGGTAAAATGGGAAATACTCACAAATATCAATCCAACTATCTCAATCATCAGAACACTAATCAAAATCCTCTGAAACGACTACCAAGCTCATGTCAATCAACTCAGCAGTATATCCCTCCTCCACATGATCAGTATATCCATCCACTAAGTTACCAATACCCAAGTCCAAAAAAATAAGAGTACATAATGATATATATCTTTCCAAGTCAATACCAATCTAAGTATCAGTAAATAAGTCTATCGATAAAGCAATGTCATATCTGACACTTCCTCAATATTTAAAAGAGTTCTAGTTAGAATAATCACCAAACAATTTATCCGATAAATACTTCACATAAAATAAGAATCACTATCCTCAATCACAAACCAATCAACCTCAAAAATTAATATATATATATATATATATATATATATATATATATATATATATATATATATATATATATATATATATATATATTCTTAGATTTATCACAACTAGGTCAGTTACATGATCAAGTCTGGTCTATGGTATATCAATATTAAACCTAAGCTAACAATGACAGATTACTAACACATGGAATGGCGCTGATAAATACTCATATCAACTGAATAAATAACGTGGACATTCACTGATGACTTATGAAGTAATGCATGTAATCATACTGGTAAAATACATCAAATAGTCACAAAAAATGATAAAAATAAAACACAAATACATATTGACAACGGTACATAAGGAAATGAGATAAAAGTAAACACTCACATGAAATGACACGATTTTGGAATTGAATCCTGTTTGTTCTTCACTGCACGAACCGGTACTGATCTACAGATCATCCCATGGATCGATCTTCAAATCGCCATTGTACCGAGTCCAAAACAGGCAAACTCTAAATCTCTCATAATGTATCTGGATCTTCTGTTACCGAGTTCGAAGTGTTTGAACAGATTCACATCACTGCAACACGCAACCGGGCACACAGAGAGGGAGGGGAATTAACACACACACACACAACATACTCACATATGTACTCCACACATGCACATAGATACATATACATACACTTATATACATATATGTATATATTCACACATTAACAGAATACGTACATACCAACACCCACACATTTAAAACACACACACGCATATTACTCACGCATATACATCCACACCAACACCTACACAAAACACTTAAAACACTACCCATGTAAACAAAAGCATGCATAATAATTCACTCACCAACATGCAATATTTATACAACACAGCCTTAATATAACTTAAAATGAGAAGGAGAAGAATAAGAGGGAGGAGATGGACTCACACAAGGGTAAGGCTCGCGGCGCGCCGACAGAGGCTCCGGTAGAGGGGGCGGAGGCCATGGAAGATGTCGATGAATACCGGAGAGGGTTGGGGTATCCTCATGCTCGCGAAGGAGAAAATTGGGAACCGGCGAGTCTTGACGGCAAGGGGGAAGAAGGGGCAAGGAGAGGGGTGCATGGTTGTAGTTTGGAGAAGTGGAAGAGAAGAGATCATGGCCGGTCTATAGGGAGAGTTGCTGTATGTTAATTCAGCTGGGGAAGAGGACTGTGCGCGCGCGGTGGTTGGAAAGGAGGTGGTCTTGACTGCTAGGGACTTAGCCGGCCATGGTTGCAGGTGTTGTGCTACTGTTGGCGTGGCCCGGGGTGATGTGCGTGGCCCGGTTGAGGGGGGATTGGTCTGGCACACGTCATGGGGCACAACCATGAAGGAGGGCAAGCAACGGAGGTGTTGGCACATGGTGCTGCCAGAGTTTGGTCATGGCCAAGGGTGGTTCACTGGAGATCTGGGGAGGAGTCGGCAGTGGATTTGGGGGAGAAGAAGATTAAGAAAAGGGTTGATTAGGTTTAGGTTATTATTGATTAGATTTATATAGGATTAAAGTGGGTAGTGAGTTATTGGGTAAAAGGGTTAAAGGGTTATGGGCTTGGGTTTGGATCTCAATGGGTATATGATAATTGGTTGGGTTAATGTGTATAGGTAACGGGTTTTAGGAATAAGCTAATGGATAAATGGGTTAGGATAAGGAATGGGAATAAGAAGGGAAAGAGTTAAGAAAAAGAATAGAAAATACTATTATTAATAATACTAGTAATAACAACAAAAACTTTTAACTAAAAATAATAATTAATCACAAGCATATTAATTAACAATAACAATGACAATAACTATAATAATACCAATAATAGTATTAAGAAAAGTAATTTACCATAACCATAATAACAACAACAACAATATATAAAAATGAATAATAATAATAATAATGAAATAATAAAAGCAGTGACTACTACTAATAATTATAATTAATAATAATAATAGAAATAATAGTAATAAGTAATTAAAAATATTGATAGAAAAATGGTAATAATATATAAAGTCAAAATACCAGTTGCTATCTTAAAAATAATTTGTATATTTAATAATAACTATAAATCAAGTTAACTAATAATAATAAAATAATCAGTAAATAAAAATAAACTTTTTTAAAAAATAAAAATACAGTATCACTAACTAGGGATATTACATTCTACCCACCTTATAAAAATTTCATCCTCGAAATTTAAGTAAAGTAGGGAATGATAATAAGAATCAGAATCAATGATAATAAGAATCACTTCTATTGAAGATCACGATTTCGTTACATGCTCTAATCTCTAAAACTGACTTAAAAATGGAGTAACCGGTTCTAAGAGTGAAGAGCAGATAAAAGAATTGGAAAGAAAGATAAGAACCTAGATGGAATCCAAATTACTCTAGAAAATAGTTGAAATCAGGGATATCAAATATTAGATAGATGGATTTTCAAAGGGAGGACGATCAATTCCAAATGGACTCAAGATCATTGTATGGATCGTATATGTTCCTTGCAGTATATATATAACTTGTTTCAAGTTACCGGAAAGGACTAAGTCCTCTTTGAGTAAACCTGGCTCAGTTCTGATACCAAGGAAACCTTATCACACCCCGCTTCCTAAAATACGCAAAAACGGAGTCACGATGGGAGTCGACGACGTATATACGCGAGGAGAATACCCGTCGTATCCACGCTAAGCCTAAAATAACCTGAATAAGTTATAAAAATCTACTACGATAAATCAATATCACTGTAATATGACATATAAATATCTAAAACAAATAGCAGAAGAATATAAGACAGAAATGCCAACGGATGCGATATAAATAGAATCAAGAAATTGCATGAACAAAAGAGTAGGAATACCGATAATCAAGAAGAGAGGGACTCCAGCTTCTCAAGATGCATGTGACCCTCTTCAGATACCTGATCAACAATAAATAACTACGGATCTGGATATGCAAATTCAGGAAGGCAGAACTCCTAGTGTGTGCAAGAATAAGAAGTGCATGTGCATATAACATGTGAGTAGATAAAGAAAATATATATACTGGAATAAGAAATAGTATGAATAAAGTAAATAAAAGGTAATGTGAATAGCACATAGTAGAATATGTGTCCAGTCGGGTATCCAATTAAGTATCTATCACAATCTATATATCAGGCAGGTAGAGTAAGTCAGTACTAGATTTAGATGTCCAATCAGGTCAGGTGTATCATCGGCTGTCCAACATACATATATGTATCAGGAAAAGTCAATCAATTACAGCATATTATTATTTATTATGTTAGCAAACACCAATTGCTACCTGTAATAGACACATCTCATACTACGCCTACTACACATGTCAATCAGGGTCCTAAGTTATTAAAACTGATCGGTTGTGACATTGTCCATGCTTTAGGTGGGTTTCGTACATACCCGAGACCACGACCTCAGTTTTTTGGCACAAAACCAAGCCGTATCGCTAGGTACTCAGTAATAGTAACAGTAATCTCACTGTGAAAATAGTGGAACAATAATAGTACAAATGAGATGTCAGTCATCCCCCAGGAACCCTGCAGTGGAACTCTCAGTCAGCTGCGCAACCTGTATCCTAGGTCCACCTAAAATACAAACACTGTCTCCTCCATAGATTTTCTTAATCTCCATGTAAGTTGTCTATTTACATTATTATTTAATTAGTCTTGACAATTAATATGTACGTTACTTATAATGCTTGGACAATACGGTGACAATAACGGTACGGTATAACAGTCAACAGTAATCGTATATATAGTGAACAATATGAGGAATAGTGAATGGTAACAGTAACCGTGTATATGATGAACAATGAGACAGCATAGGGTGTTACAGACAAACAATCCTTTCCCAATAACTTTCTGTAACATGAAAAATATAGTACCATGTCATGTACCGTCTAGTCAATGTGCTATCTCATATAAAACTGATCAAGATCTCATTCACCAATGTTATATCAGTAACTGAACCATTAACTCATAATCTCAAAAGAAATCCTCGTGAACATCACATATCAATTTATGTCACATATAATCTTAATAATCATCATGAACATTAAATACTATATCTGTGTCAGAATATCTGATATTGTAAACCTTGAGTCCGGTAAATAGTTAATCGGCTCTTTTATCACTACCAATGTACTTTAATCTTCTAGGTCACTAATAACTAAGATCATATAATAACTAATGGCAAAGTCTAAATATATGTTGTCACTAATATCAATGATATCACTCTCACAATAACTCTATCTTTATACTGAAAAACTGAAGTAGTCAAGAATCAATCATGAAGCGAGGTCTATTGAATATCCTCAAAGTCAATTAGATCAACAGATACCGAAATCATATCCAAATAATGAAACGTCCTCAAGGAGATGAAACTTAGAATGGTCTATATCAGATAATCAACATCAAAAGATCATCAATACTCAAACAGTATAATCAAGGGTAAAATGAGGAATACTCAAATATCAATCCAACTACCTCAAGCATCAGAAAACTTATCAAAATCCTCTGAAATGAACACCAAGCTTATGTCAATCTACTCAGCAGTATATCCTGCCTCTACATGATCAGTATATCCATCCTCTAAGTCATCAATATCCAAGTCCAAACATATAAGAGTACATAATCATCTATATATAACCAAATCAATACCAATCCAAGTATTAGTAAATCAGTCTATCGTTAAAGTAATATCATATCTGACACTTTCTCAATATTCATAGGAGTTCTAGTCGGAATAATCACCAAACAATTTGTCCGATAAACACTTCACATAAAATAAGAATCAATAACCTCAATCACAAACCAATCAACCTCAAGATCGATTTATATTTTAAGATTTATCACAACTAGGTCAGTTACAAGATCAAGTTTGGTATATGGTATATCAATACTAGGCCTAAGCCAACAACGGCAGATTACTAACACATGAAATGACACTGATAGATACTCATATTGACAACGAAAAATAAGGAAATAAGATAAAAGCAAACATGCACATGAAATGCATGATTTTGAACAGAGTCGCTGTCTGGTTTTCTCTGCACAAACTGGTACTGACTACAGGTCATCTCATAGATCGGTTTTCAAATCTTCATTGTATCGGGTCCATAACAGGCACAACTCTGAATCTCCCGTAACGGGTCCGGATCTTCTGTTATCGGATTCGGAGCGCACGAACAGATCCGCATCGCTGCAACATACAACCGGGCACACAAAGATGGAGGAGAATTAACACCCACACACAACATACTCATACATGTACTCTACACATGCACACAGATACATATACATACACTTAAATACATATATATACTCACAGACGAACACAATACATATATACCAACACCCACAAACAATTTAAAACACACACATACACACACATTACTTACACATGCACACAGATACATATACATACACTTAAATACATATATATACTCACAGACGAACACAATACATACATACCAACACCCACAAACAATTTAAAACACACACATACACACACATTACTTACGCACACACACCCACACCAACACCCACACACAACACCAAAACACTACCCATGCAATCAAAAGCATGCACAATAATTCACTCACCACCATACAATATTTACAAAACACGCCCTTAATGTAACTTAAAATGAGAAGGAGAATAACAAGAGGGAGGAGATGGACTCACACAAGGGCAAGGCCGCGGCGCACTGACGGAGGCTCTGGCGGAGGGGTGGAGGCCGTGGAAGATGTCGATGGAATGCCGGAGAGGGTTGGGGTGTCCTCGTGCTCGCTGATGGAGAAAATTGGGCTCGGCGGGTCCCAACTATAAGAGGGAAGAAGGGGCAAGGATAGGGATGCATGGTTGTGGTTTGGAGAAGTGGAGGAGAAGAGATCATGGCCAGGTTATGGGGAGAGTTGCGGTGTGCTGGATTCAGCCGGGGAAGAGGGCGGTGCGCGATGGTGGTTGGAGATGAGGTGGTCTCGGCTGTTGGGCACTTGGCGGGCCATGGCTGTAGGTGTTCTATTGTTGTTGATGTGGCCTGGGGTGATGTGCATGGCCCAGTTGAAGGGGGATTGGTATGGCGCAGGGCATGGTACAGGTGTAAATCACCTAGAGGGGGGGTGAATAGGTGATAATGCTAATCTAGTAAACTTAATGCGGAATTTAAAAACTAATTGCAACAACAAGAGATGCACACTCAAACAAGCCAAGCAAATAATTATAAATGAACAATATGAACTGATGCAAGGCATAAAGTAAAGAGAGAGAGATAGAGTAAGAGTCAAGGGATCAAGCACAAACAGCAAGATATGTTTCGAGGTTCGAGCACCCAACTCTACATCCCCGCCTTCACACAGAAGGATTTCAACTCCACTAGCGTGTCCACAAAGGACTCCCACAAAGGGAACCTCCACCGAGGATTTGGGGCAATAACAATTACAAGGAGTACCCAACTCCTCTCCTTACAAACACAACCTTCTCCTTGAGGCACAACACCAAGCCAACAAACAATCACCTCACAACTTGAGGGATTAGCAACACAAGGATCACCTCACAACTTGAGGGATACAACCCAATAGCACAACCTCCTCAACACAATGAGGGAAAGGCACAAAGCCAAGCTAAGATAGGATTTACAACTTGGTGATCAAAAGACCACAAACAATCTCTTTTCCCACACAAAGATCCTATAGAATAAGATAGTAGATGTACCTCAAGTGTGGAGAAAACTAAAGGAATGGAAATCAAAAACTCAAAGAAAATCCTTGGGAAAAACAAGAAACCAAGATAAAGAAGTTGAATCAAACACTTTTCCCAAAAACCTTTTCTTTGATTTTCCAAACCCTAGCAAAAACACCAAATAGATTGTTCAATTTAAAGCCCAAAAACTTCTTTTGATTGCTGTGAAAACACTAGAGAGTCAGGAAAAATTAGCACTAAAAATCTTAGAGAAAACCTCTTTCCAATGGGGTATTTATAGCCCCCAGAAAATTATAGCCGTTGGCAGCAGAAACTGCCAAAATTGAACCACCGGTCGACCGAACGATCGACCGTCCAACGGTCATATTTGACTGCTGGCAGCTACCGGTCGACCGGGCGGTCGACCGTCCCCAGAACCAGAGAGCAACGGCTCTCTGGCCGGTCGACTCCTCGGTCGACCGGGAACAAACAGAGAGCAACCTGCTCTCAGTTGGTCGACCGTGCGGTCGACCGACTTATGGGGCAGCCAGCGTGCACGTATCCGTGCACGTCAGTCGACCGCTACGGTCGACCGGCTACTTCGTACCGTCGACCGTCCGGTCGACCGACTTAGCCTGGCAGCAGCTGTTCTGGTCAGAAAAACATGTAATTTTTAATTCTAAAAATTCTCATAAATCTTCTAAAATTACACAAAAATAGTTTTATCATTTTATTGTGAAATATAGACTTGTGATAAAAATTTCATCACAAATAACAAACATTTTGAAACATTTTTGTGTCTTATCATTTTTACCAAAAATCAAAAACTGTATTTTCTAAAACTTGAATTTTTGAATAGAAAATACACTTTGTCCAAAACTCATCCAAATACAAAAACATGGTATTAAACAACATTTAGGCATGATGTATATGGATATAATCCTATATACATGAAACATATATATATCCATATTTTTGACTTAAATTCCAAAATATGTTTTGTTAAAAATACCAAAACATAAACCACATGAATAAGTAAGTCAAAACTAAGTTTGTCTAGGAAGTTAAGCATGCATGTATATAGAACAAATCTAATATACATTAAACCATGTAAACTTGTTTTGATTTATGTATTCATAAAACCAAGATCGGTTAAACCAAAAACGGAAAAATCGAAAACCAATATTCAAAACATGAAACGTGTGTGTTGTGAACTTGAGCATATCATACTATCCTAATCTTTACAAATGGATCTAAAACTTAAACTAAACTAGGGTACCGAAGTCTTCTTGTAGAGCGCCGTCTCCAAGCCGACTCGATCCAAAACTTCGTGATCCACCGAGCTTGACTCCAATGAGTGCTATATATGATCTTGTCACTCGGGCTCTTGAATCGCTATGTGAAAGCTTCCAAACCATCTTGTTGAAGCTAATCACCTACTAACATCTTGATTAATGATCTGAAACTAAAATCACAAGATTATTAGTACACATAACTACATGAGTTAATCATCATCAAAACTAGAGTGGAAGGCCTCTGGGCCAACAATCTCCCCCTTTTTGATTATGACAAAACGCATGGAGTTATATATGCATGGATTAAAGTTAAGCTTCAGAGAAGCTCCCCCTTAACTCATGCATAGGAATAAACGAATTGATATGCAATATAAGCTCTTAAACATGTATGCATAGACATGCATAAAACAAGGTACCAAATACAAAAAAAAAACATGCTCTTGATACCAAACACAAAAAAAAAACATGCTCTTGATACCAAACATATGACATATGAAATGCGTCATGCATAAAACGTGCTCTTGATACCAATAAACTCTTGATATCAATAAACTTAAGAACATGTTCTTAAATAATGCTCTTGATAAACTAATAAATAAAACAAAAACATGCATATAAAACATGCATATAAACTCAAATACTTCTCCCCCTTTTTGTCAATCATCAACAAAGGGGTCTAAGTAAAAAACAAAAACATTCTTCTCCCCCTTTTTGTTCGAAACAAAGAAACAATAAAGGGTTAAAAGCAATAAAACAATCTTTTCCCTTTTTGTTTAAAACACAAATGATGTAAATAAGGGGTGACAATCAATTAAGATAAAAATTTTTTTGTCAAAGTAGAGCATCTTTATACCAATTTAAAGGAAACATAAAAACATTGATACCAATTATAAGAGAACAATCTTGATACCAATTGAAATTAAATATAACAAATTTTGAATTTCTAAACAAGGATTTTGATACCAATTGTAAATATTTTTCATTTTGAACATATGATACCAAATTGAAGTTTTCAATCATAAAGTATGGGAGTGGAAATCAAATACCAATTGAAAGATGAAATGCAAGTTTTCTCCCTCTTTATGAATTACCAAATAAAAACATGCAAAGCTTGTATATGGATACCAATTGAAAACTAGTCAATTGAAACAAGATAGTCATTATAAAACAAGCTTTATCATGATCAAAATTTGTGCTCTAAGATATATGAATATAAAAAGCACAAATAAAAACATATATATGTATGAAAAATTAGATACCAATTGAAATTGATACTCTTTGAAGTGCAAGCATACATACATAAAAATATATGAGTATACAAAAAAGTTAATATTGATACCAATTGAAAGAATCCAATGATACCAATTGAAACAACAATAATATCAAGTGTATATCTCATATTACCTAGCCTCCCAATCATGTTCAAGTATAAAATGATTTTCACTATAAGGCATACATGAGCATGATCTCCCATCCAACCACCCTTAGAAGGTAGGGGTTTTCAAAAATAGGTTTGAAAATAGAGTATGTTTGAAAATCTCTACCATAAGAAGAATACGAACTAGTTAAATGGGAAATCTTGTTAACTAGTACGAAATCCTTCAAGTAAGGAATAAAACATAAATATTTTTCATGAAATACATGTAAATCACATGGCACTAAACACTCAAATTCCATAAACATGTATCATAAAATCATGAGAAAACTAATAAAGTGAGTGAACAAGTGTTATGTGACACATATCAACATGAAAATATTCAATTAAGCTCAATTGAAATTCCTTAAACATGAAACATGAAAATCTAAAATTTTTCAATAAAACAGATAATACTTCAAGGCATATGTATGTTTTGTCAACACAAAAAGTATACATACATATTCCTAAACACAATTGAGTTTATATATAAAGATTTGCATGAAAAGCAAATGACCCAAGGGGTATACATGTATAACTTAAAGTTTGGCAAAATAGACGTATACATGAAGTGAAAACACATGATCATAAAAACATGTCCAAAATAGGGAAGACAAGTTAGAATACATGAATCATCAAAACTAAACTATACTAGAACATCTAATGGGATACAAATAAGCATCCAAGCACAAACATATATAAAGATTTATTTGTGGCCCACTACATGTACAAGTATAAATTCTAGTCTTAATTTAAACTAACATCTAAATAAGTAATCAAATCATGAAGCATAAAACAAGATACAAATCAACATGAAAATCATAAACATGACCATTATGTAAATCCACATGTTATTAGAGCTATGATGTGCATAATAGCTAAACAAATTGTGAGAACACAACATATGGGTCCATATAAACATGGGTGATCTCAAAAGCTATACATGCATGTCAATGATCTAAGAATCATAGCATTTAACATAATAAAGTATAAACATCAAAAACATGAAATATCAAAACAAGAATCATAAACACATATGATCATCATGCACATGTATTAGATCTAAGACATACATATTAGTTTAAAAACAAAGTGAGAACACAAAGATAGGACCATGGGTGTCTCAAATAACTAAACATGTATATCACTAATCTAAATCACATGGCATAATCATAATGAGCTTTAAAACATGACATGCTATAAATTAACGACATGAAAAGCATGCAAATATAAACGGGAGTTAGAGATTGATACCAAAACAGATGAAGGCACCTCTCTAGCTCTCCAAACCAATGGTGGTCCTCTCCACCAAACTCCCCTTGAAAGTAATGCATCCAAAAATGGTTTTCTTTAAGCTTGGAACGCATCCACCTCAAGGCACCAATATTCTCACGTGATGCGAGAGCCCACACCTACATCAAAAATCAAAGGGGTGGTCTTTGGTACCCATTTTCTTTTGGGTCCATAGGGGTTAGTATCTTTCCTAACCCAAACAAGGTTATTTGCTAAATTTTCAACATGTAGACGATCAGAGCAAAATTTAGCAAGGTGACCTTTTCGACCACAATGTGTACAAATGTACACATGGGCATACATGTGATGGTGGTGACCGTGGGAAGCATGTGTATGCCGTGAAGAGTGTGCATGCAAAGATGGAACTTGTTTCTTTCGAACTAAGGTTTCGAAGCGTGTATGATTCAAAGCACATTGGCTCAAAGTGGAGCCCAAACAATCAACACTTTTCTTTAAAACATTTATATCATTTTTAATACTTAAAGATAAAGTGGAGCATGCAATAAATGTGCTAGGTGAATCTACACTAGCATGGCAAACATGAGAATCTATATCAATTTTTAAAGATTCATTTTTCTTTAAAACTAAATCTAATTCTTTTGTAATAAATTCAATTTCGTTTTTCAAAACAAGGTTATCATTTAAAACACAATCTAATTTTGAAGATAAAATCTCATTGTTTTTCACAACATCATCACAATCATTTTTGCTTTTCAAAACATCAATCTCTTTTAGGGCAAGGTCTAGTTGAGATCTTAGTGAGTCACGTTCACTAGTAATCTCTTCCTTCTCTTGCAAAACTGATTCAAAACTTAAACATAAATCCTTCATTTCTTCTTTTAGTTCAAGATTATTCTTTTTCAACAAATCATATTTTCCAAAAATTTTCAAGTTTTTGAGCAAGTTCCATATTCAATGTTTGAACTTCAAAACAACCATGGCAATAGGAACTAGAGCTATCATCTAGTTGAGAATCCGATTATACCTCAAGGGAGTTTTTCCCTTGGACCATGAGGCAATACTCGTCGGACTTGTCTCTCCTAGATCTTCTCAACTTGTTGATAATCCTTGGTAGCTCGGGAGAAGTCAATATACTCCAAACTGCAAAAGTCGAATCATAATGAGCAAACACATGTAAAAGATCTTCATTAAGAGATGCTCTAAGTGTTTTAAGTGCTAATGCATTGGCCTTTCTATGCTTGCTAGCATTAGGGTAGGATTCTTGAGTAGTGGCTTGATAAACTAGATGTCCTAGGCTTTTTAAATGACAACTCATCTTGGCCTTCCAAATATCATGTCTAGAAAAATCAAACATAGGAGGGCTATCCATGAGTGCAAACTAAATGTGTGCAAATGAAAAATGCAAATGAAGATTAGCAAACCAAGATCTCACTCCTAGGTGGTTAAACCTAAATATCAGGAGCGGAGGCTCTGATACCAATTGTAAATCACCTAGAGGGGGGGTGAATAGGTGATAATGCTAATCTAGTGAACTTAATGCGGAATTTAAAAACTAATTGCAATTACAAGAGATGCACACTCAAACAAGCCAAGCAAATAATTATGAATGAACAATATGAACTGATGCAAGGCACAAAGTAAAGAGAGAGAGATAGAGTAAGAGTCAAGGGATCAAGCGCAAACAGCAAGATATGTTTCGAGGTTCGAGCACCCAGCTCTACATCCCCGCCTTCACACAGAAGGATTTCAACTCCACTAGCTTGTCCACAAAGGACTCCCACAAAGGGAACCTCCACCGAGGATTTGGGGCAATAACAATTACAAGGAGTACCCAACTCCTCTCCTTACAAACACAACCTTCTCCTTGAGGCACAACACCAAGCCAACAAACAATCACCTCACAACTTGAGGGATTAGCAACACAAGGATCACCTCACAACTTGAGGGATACAACCCAATAGCACAACCTCCTCAACACAATGAGGGAAAGGCACAAAGCCAAGCTAAGATAGGGTTTACAACTTGGTGATCAAAAGACCACAAACAATCTCTTTTCCCACACAAAAATCCTATAGAATAAGATAGCAGATGTAGCTCAAGTGTGGAGAAAACTAAAGGAATGGAAATCAAAAACTCAAAGAAAATCCTTGAGAAAAACAAGAAACCAAGATAAAGAAGTTGAATCAAACACTTTTCCCAAAAACCCTTTTCTTTGATTTTCCAAACCCTAGCAAAAACACCAAATAGATTGTTCAATTTAAAGCCCAAAAACTTCTTTTGATTGCTGAAAACACTAGAGAGTCAGAAAAAATTAGCACTAAAAATCTTAGAGAAAACCTCTTTCCAATGGGGTATTAATAGCCCCCAGAAAATTATAGCCGTTGGCAGCAGAAACTGCCAAAATTGAACCACCGGTCGACCGGTCGGTCGACCGTCCAACGGTCATATTTGACCGCTGGCAGTTACCGATTGACCGGGCGGTCGACCGTCCCCAGAACCAGAGAGCACGGCTCTCTGGCCGGTCGACCGCTCGGTCGACCGGGAACAAATAGAGAGCAACCTGCTCTCAGTCGGTCGACCGTGCGGTCGACCGGCTTATGGGGCAGCCAGCGTGCACGTATCCGTGCACGTTGGTTGACCGCTACGGTCGACCGGCTACTTCGTACGGTCGACCGTCCGGTCGACCGACTTAGCCTGGCAGCAGCTGTTCTGGTCAGAAAAACATGTAATTTTTAATTCTAAAAATTCTCATAAATCTTCTAAAATTACACAAAAATAGTTTTATCATTTTATTGTGAAATATAGACTTGTGATAAAAATTTCATCACAAATAACAAACATTTTGAAACATTTTTGTGTCTTATCATTTTTACCAAAAATCAAAAACTGTATTTTCTAAAACTTAAATTTTTGAATAGAAAATACACTTTGTCCAAAACTCATCCAAATACAAAAACATGGTATTAAACAACATTTAGGCATGATGTATATGGATATAATCCTATATACATGAAACATATATATATCCATGTTTTTGACTTAAATTCCAAAATATGTTTTGTTAAAAATACCAAAACATAAAACACATGTATAAGTAAGTCAAAACTAAGTTTGTCTAGGAAGTTAAGCATGCATGTATATAGAACAAATCTAATATACATTAAATCATGTAAACGTGTTTTGATCTATCTATTCATAAAACTAAGATTGGTTAAACCAAAAATGGAAAAATCGAAAACCAATATTCAAAACATGAAACGTGTGTGTTGTGAACTTGAGCATATCATACTATCCTAATCTTTACAAATGGATCTAAAACTTAAACTAAACTAGGGTACCGAAGTCTTCTTGTAGAGCGCCGTCTCCAAGCCGACTCGATCCAAAACTTCTTGATCCACCGAGCTTGACTCCAATGAGTGCTATATATGATCTTGTCGCTCGGGCTCTTGAATCGCTATGTGAAAGCTTCCAAACCATCTTGTTGAAGCTAATCACCTACTAACATCTTGATTAATGATCTGAAACTAAAATCACAAGATTATTAGTTACATAACTAAATGAGTTAATCATCATCAAAACTAGAGTGGAAGGCCTCTGGGCCAACAACAGGACCATGAAGGAGGGCAAGCAATGGAGGTATTTGCGCACGGTGCTGCCGGAGATTGGTCACGACCAAGGGTGGTTTGCTGGGATGCGCTGCAGATCTGAGGAGGAGGCGACAGTGAATTTGGGGGAGAGGAAGATTAAGAATAGGGTTGATTAGGTTTAGGTTGTTAATGATGAGATTTATATAGGATTAAAATGGGCAGTGAGTTATTAGGTAAAAGGGTTATGGGCCTGGGTTTAGATCTCAATGGGTATACGATAATAGGTTGGGTTAATGTGTATAGGTAACAAGTTTAGGAATAAGCTAATGGATAAATGATTAGTGTAAGGAATGAGAATAAGAAGGGAAAGAGTCAAGAAAAAGAATAGAAAATACTACTGATAATCATACTAGTAATAACAACGGAAACTCTTAACTAAAAATAATAATTAATCACAGGCATATTAATTAACAATAGCAATTACAATTAACTATAATAATACCAATAATAGTATTAATAAAAGTAATTTGTCATAACCATAATAACAACAACAACAATATATCAAAATGAGTATAATAATAATGAAATAATAATAGTAGTGACTACTACTAATAATAATAATTAAAAATAATAGTATAATAGAAATAATAGTAAAATTAATCAAAAATACTGATAGAAAATAATGGTAATAATATATAATGCCAAAATACTATTTATTATCTTAAAAATAATTTGTATATTTAATAATAAGAATAATAACTATAAATCAAGTTAATTAATAATAATAAAATAATCAGTAAATAAAAATAAATACTTTTAAAAAAATAAAAATACAGTATCACTAACTAGGGATATTACATAAACACATAACGATATTTAATAATTTCTCTTACCCTAAAATAAGCAAAGCAAGCATACATGCAAAATATACACAAAATTTAAACACCAAATTTCTCTCTCCTTTTTTGTCAATTCATCAACAAATGGGTAAACAAAATAAAGTAAAAGTATATGCGATATAAATCTTATAACGAGGAGAGACGTCAAGTTAACTCCCCTGGCATGCATGCATTACGTAGAGAAGGGACGACTAAACCCTAACTCATATAAGTATAATATACAATGTATAAATGGAGTTGTTAAACTCTCATTATACACGTGTACGATATAGAGAAGAGAGGTTAAACTCTTCTTTATACAATACACTCAACATAAATCTATATATAGAGAAGATATTAAGTTAATTCCCTTTACATATAGGCAATATATATCAAAATGATAGATATCGAATGAATATTTTTGATAAACCAATTGTAAATTTTCAATACTAGTTATAAACAAACATAAATACCAATTAAAAAATTTTAGATACCAATTGAAATATTTTGGATACCAATTGTAAACATTAAAATATAGATAAACCAATGGTAATTGAGAATTTTAGATACTAAATAAAAGATTTTAGATTGCATGATTCTCAACTGAAAATATAATATGATACAAAAAAAATCAATTGAAAATAATTGAATTCAAAACAAACATAGATACCACTTAGCAAAATAATTTGAAATGTAGATACCAATTAAAGATATGAAAAATTTGCGAAAAAAATACTTTTTTCAAAAAAAATAATGTGTAGGTATTCCAACCCTTTTTGAAATAAAAAAACTAATATGTAAGCTTGTTAAAATAAAATAAATGGATTTGAAGTAAAATCAAGCTTAACATGAAACCAATTTTGCTATAAAAATATATATAAATATTGTTAAACATGCACAATCAATCATATATATGTATGTATACCAATTTGAAATACCATTCACAATATAGAGAATACATATATAGGTAAACAAGCGAGTATACGAAAAAAATCAAATATCATGTGAATCAAGTGTATAACTTGAGAGTACACTTAGAGAGGGGTGAATAGGTGTAATGCTAATCAAATGCAGAAATACAATGAATAATACAAATGGTTAACTCAAATAAAGAAATGAAACCGAATTCTCAGTTAAGGGCTCTAAAACTTTTACTCTATATTCCTCTAAATTAAAAGTTAAGGTATTCAATTGCCTTCTTGATTAAAAGAATAAAACCAACAAATATGAACGAAGCTAGCAAAATATATAACAAGTGCAATGAAAGCAAAAAACAAGTGCAAGCACCTGAGAAAGAGTAAGAGTGAGTGAGAAAGCAATTGCAAACACAAGAAATTTGTTTCGAGATTCGAGCAACTCGCTCTACGTCCCCGCCTTAACCGTGTGAAGGATTTCCATTATCCACTTAGGATCTTCCACAAAAGAGTTACAATAATCTACACAAGATCTGAAGTACACAACTCCAACCTTCAATCCTCTACAGAAGTAATAGCATAAAGCCAATGAAGTTTATAAGCTCATGTGAGCACAAAGATCAAAAACCCTCTCTTTACAACTTTCTAGAGTATAGAAAGAGAAATAAAGCTCAAGAAGTTTGTATGCGAGAAAATTCAGATGAAATGAATGAACTTGAGAGCTTAAAACTTGTAGAAATTTATTTGAAATTAAAAATAAGCATTGAGTCCAATATATAGGGTATCAAAAAAAATAAAGGAAAGCAAGGAATACTGGCAATCAAGCAAAGAGAAACTCCAAACTCCTCATAATGCGTATGATCCTCTCCAAAACACCTGATTAGCATAAGTAACATATATAGATTTAGATATGCAAATCTAGGAAAGTCAGAAAACTCCTATAAGGGAAGGTGCAAAGCATAAACAATAAGGAGTGTGTAAAATGAGGGAAGGTTCACATGCATATCTCATATGAACATATTATGATACCATTATAAGAAAATACTGGATAAGAAATAACATGCAAAACATAAACAAATAGTAATAAGGACAGTCAATGCTAGAATGAGGTGTACAGTCAGGTATTTATCATGTCATATATGAATCAGGTGAACAAAGTTAATTTACAACACAATATGGGCAGTTCATTATTATTAATTATGTCGGCGAACACCAATTGCCACATGCAATAAACGCATCCCATACTACGCCTACTATATATGTCAATCGGAGTCTATGTTATTGAAATTGATAGAAAGAGATATTGTCAATGCTTTAGGTGGGTTCCGTACTTACCCGAAACCATGACCCAGATGCCCGACGCTGAACCAGGTCCTACCGCTAGGTAGTCAATAACAGTAAATAGTAACCTATAGTGAAATAATATGACAATAGTAGATTAGATATCAATCATCCCCTAAAATCCTGCAACGGAACCATATCTCAGCTACGAGACCTATATACCAGGTCCACCCAAAATACAGAGTTATCTCCTCCATCAATTTTTTCAATTCCACTGTAAGTTGTCCAATTACATTATTTCTTAGTTTACTTAGATCAGTCAACATCGATATTATCTAGATTATTGGAATAATATAGTGACAATTATAGTGATCAGTAACAATAACAAAAAGAATAGTATAACCATGTAAAAGGTAAAACTATAAAATAGTACCAATATGTCATAGTCTTGACAATATTTTCTCAGTAATTTTCAGTAACATGAAAGACACTAATAACATGGCATATTAACTCTTTAATATGTACTCTCATCCAATATTAATCAAGATTTCATTCATCTATACGAGGATATAACAATAACATATCTCTTTAACTTCCAATCTCAATATCATAAATACCACATGTTACATGTATTATCAATGAATCAGAAGGAACTAATCATAAACTCAAATAATCAATAAGTGATCCTCTTATTTATATCAATCTACTTCAATTCTCTAAGTCATCAGTAGATCCATCCTCCAAGTAACCAGTATATCCGAGTTCCAATCAATAAATACTCAGCAACATCTAACCAATCATCACAATCCGATCAATCCACTCTTACTTTAATTGAACTCAATCACCGATCCAAAAATCAAAGTAATAACTCAACTGTATAAAAGTATGTTCCACTAGTTTCTGCCAATCCAATCCATACCTATTTCTCAACCAAGGTCAAGTCCACTACAGTCTGATAGATCTAAGTCCAAGATCTAATATACTAATGAAGTCATCTCCTATTTAATCAATTCACAATATCCAATTGAATTTTTATCTGAATTATCAAAAAATAAAGAAAATCAAGTCCGATAAATTTCTCAAGTAAAGTCCACATTTTAATCATAATCAGGAATTCATTCAACCTCAAGATTTAATTGAATTACAATTTATAACTGATCACAACTAGAACTGAATCAAAATGTGAACAATGAAATGAAATAATAACAGATAAAATACTAATATCTCAGTAACTAACATCAAGTCTATATATGTCTAGTATCAAGGGTATATCTGATTTATCTTCACCAAAAAATTTCACACTCCTATCGCTTAATAATCCGTGATTAATGATCTATTGCATATCTATAAAATCCACTTTACTAACTAATCTGATCAGCTCCCAAACTCAAGTAAAATTATATTCCAATAAAAAGTCATTGACCAATCCAAGAATGAATAAATCTAATAATATTAGAAATCGATAAAGAAAAACTCCTACATCTCAATAGCAAAATGTTGAGTCTACATACATTAAACATCAATGGTATATCTAATCCATTCTCCATCCCCAAGTGAAATTTCACTCTAATATAATCCACTAGCAAGCCCTAGTACAAAAGGCCCAATATATCAATGAAACAACATTCTTATTTAGTCAATCCTCATCTGAACAATGACTAAATAAGGAAAATGAGACTATCATATTATTACCTAGAATATTGGGACAACACGAGAACAGTGACGATAACTGATTAAACAATATATATATCAATATAGTAGTAGCATGGTGTCACGAACTGTAGTTGTCATGTGTGAACATAATTGAACAGGAAAATAATTAAACATAAAATGTAATTTAATAAAAAATAAATATAACACTCACATGAAATGACGCGAATCTGGGTATGTGCGAACTAGTCCGGATCTCCTGAGTCATCTCGTGTGTCTGGTCTTCTGTAAACACAATGTTGATTCAAATCGCACCAATGGGTCCGCATTCACCGCAAACACGACTCTGGGTTCGTGTTGTACAACTATCACACACATAGACACACATTCACATGGAGAGAGGGAAAAGCACACAAAGGGAGAGGGAGATAACAAGAGAGATGAAGAGTGGGACTCACACACATACTCACACACACGCGCACATAACACCCACCCATACACACCCACGTGGAGGGAGGGAAAAGGACATACACACCCACATATAAGCACAGAGAAAGAAAGAAAGATTAATACATACAGAGAGAGATCTACATCCATAATGAGAGATAGGGAGAGGAATTAATCAAATCACCCACACACAACACACGTGTACACACATACACATGCACACATACAAAAATACACACATGAGAGAGAGATCACTCATGCATGGGGAGATGCACGATCGTACGTGACGACAGCTCGGACGGCGGGCTGCCGAAGAAGGAGGAGGAGAGTGTCTTGGTGTCGGCAAGGATGTAGGCAGAATGAGATGAAGCTCACCGACGACGATGATCGGAGAGGAGGATGGAGGTTTGGTTCTTGTGGTGGAACAAGGGTTCTCGGTGGTTGGTGATTCAGAGGAAGATGGGTTCGATACGGAGGAGGAAGGGCAGCGATCTATGGCAGTGCTCGCTCTCACATGGAGCATGGTGATCGCAGCGTTATGTATGGCGGGGAGGCGGGGAGGTAGCGACCTTGCGGGTGTAGTGTTGGGTGCTCGGAGGGTGGCAGAGGACGACAGAGACTTGCGGGTGTGTCTATGGGGTCTGGTGGTAGAGAAGAAGATTGAGAGGGAGGTGGTCGTGCACCAGAGAGCTCGCACCAATGTGTGGTGCATGGCTGTGAGCAAGTGAAGGTCTCGGAGAGAAACACAGAGGCAGAGGGAAGAAGAGAGAAAAATAAAGAAAGAGAGATGATTGGATTAGGATTTTGGGTTAGTTCAGATTAGGATTTTTGGTTAGTTAGGATTAGGATTTTAATTACATATGATTATGGAGAGTTGGGTTATAGGTTTAAGGCCAGTTGGGTTTAATGGTTTGGCTCTCAAGTTAGGGCTAAAGAAAATGAAAGGAAAATAAGAAGAGGGAAGACAAACATAGGCTTTGTTTTGGGCTCAAAGGATTGGGCTTAGAAAAATAGAAAATGCAGATAACAATAACAAATTGTGAACAATAATAAAATAATAGGTATTTATAACAAGGGTAATAAATAATAACCAATATAAAATACATGTATACACTTTAAACATACTATTATTTATATTAACATGGAGATATTCCATTCTATCCCCTTACAAAAATTTTATCTTTGAAATTTCAAAAAAGTAGGGAATGATAAAAAGAATCAAAGTCAAGAGAGTAAATATTAAGAAAGTTGAGGAATCAAAAGAATAGACCGATAACGATCGTTAATGACCCCTCGCTTTTACATCACTTCTCATAGCACTATGATTCCGCTGCGCTACTCTGATTATGATATCAGTTTTGAAATTAAAAGATAATTTCTCAAAGACAGAATCAAGAAAATATAATCGACAAGAAGTATGGGAATCAAGATGGAAATCCAGATCACTCTATAAGAAGAGTTAGAATAAAAAATATCAAAAGATTCAATAGATTGATTTTGAAGGAAAGAATGATCAATTCTCAAGTGGACTCGATATAATAATGTGAATATTATATGTATTGTAGTGTAAATATAACTCGTTCAAAGTTACTAGTAAGAACTAGGTCCTCATTGCGAAAAGCAAAAATCAAAAGCCAAGTCGTAAGTCAAAAAGTCAGAAATCTAGTTTTGATACCAAGAAAACCTTGTCGTGCCCTGCATCCCAAAATATGTAGAAGCAGAGACACGACGAGAGTCAGCGACGTATATACGCAAGAAAAATACTTCATATACACACGCTAAACCTAATGTAACTTAAGCAGGCTATATAGATCATTATGATGAATTAAAATCACTACAACAATACATACAAATATCCACCATGATAATAGATGAATAAGAAATAGAACAAACACTAAGTCTAATATATATGGAATTAAAGGAACAACAAGAATAAAAGGAAGCAAGGAATACAGGTAATCAAGCAAAGAGAAACTTCAGGCTCCTCATAATGCGTATGATCCTCTCCAAAACACCTGATATACAAAAGTAACATACGTAGACCTGAATATGCAAATCCAAGAGTGTCAGAAAACTCCTAATTATTGTGTAAAATAGGAAAGATGCACGTGCATATCTCGTGTGAACATATTATGATACCACTACAAGTAAATACTGGATAAGAAATAATATGCAAAACATAAATGAATAGTAATGAGGACAGTTAGTGCTAGAATCAGGTGTATAAGCAGGTGTCTATCATGTCATATATATCAAGTAAACGCAGTTAATTTATAGTACATTATGAACAATTTATTATTATTAATTATGTCAGCAAACGCCAATTGTCACATGCAATAAACACATCGCATACTATACCTACTACACATGTCAATCGGGATTCTATGTAATTTAAATTGACAGGAGACACTGTCTATACTATAGGTGGATTTCGTACATACTCAAAATCACGGCCTAAATGCTGGCGGTGAACCAGACTCTGCCGCTAGGCCATCAATAACATTAAATAGTAATTCATTGTGAAATAGTGAAAAAATAACAGATAGGATGTCAATCATCCTCAGAACCCTGCAATGAAACTGTATCTCGGCTACGTAACCATATTCTAAGTTCACAAAAATACAGATGTCTCCTCCATCAATTTTTTCAATCCCAATGTAAGTTGTCCAATTATACTATTACATAGTTTGCTAAGATCAGTCAATAATCATGTTATTTAGATTATTAAAATAATACACTGACAGTAACAAAGATTAATAATAGTAACAATGAGAACAATATAATTGTGTAAACAGCAAAATAGTAAATAATATCAACATGTCACAATCTGACAATATTTTCTTAGAAATTTCCAGTAACATGAAATACAGTAATAACATGGCATGTACTAACTCTGTAATATGTAGTTTCATCCAGTATTAATCATGATTTCATTCATCTTTACGAGGATATAACAATAACATGTCTCTTTAACTTTCAATTTCAATATCATAAATACCACATGTCAAATTTATTATCAATGAATCAAAGGGAACTAATCACAAATTTAAATAATCAATAAGTGATTCTCTCATGTATATCAATCTACTCTAATCTTCTAAATCATCACTAAATCATCCTTCAAGTCACCAGCATATCCTAATTCCAACTAATAAATACTCAGCAACGTCTAACCAATCATCACTATCCAATCAATCCACTCTCACTTTAATTGAACTCAATCACCAATCCAAAAATTAAAATAATAACTAAACTATATAAAAGTATGTTCCACTAGTTCTGGCCGATCTAATCTACACCAATTTCTCAACTCAAGGTCAAGTCAACTACAATCGAGTCCACTGATAAATTTAAGTCCAAGATCTAATATACTAATGAAGTCATCTTCTATTTAATCAATTCACAATATCCAATCGAATTTTCATCTGAATTATTACCAAATAAAGAAAACCAAGTACGATAGATTTCTCAAATAAAGCCCGCACATTTAATGATAATCAGGAATTCATCCAACCTCGAGATTTAATTGAGTTACAATTTATAACTCATCACAACTAGATCTGAATCAAAATGTGAAAGTTGAAATAATAACAGATAAAATACTAATATCTCAGTAACAAACATCCAGTCCATATATGTCTAGTATCAAGAGTTATCTTATTTATCATCAACAGAATATTCCACAGTCCTACCATTTAATAATCCGTGATTAATGATCTACTACATATTTGTAAAATCCACTGTTCTAACTAATCTGATCTACTCCTAATCTCAAGTTAAATTATATTCTAATAAAAAGTCACTGACCAATCCAAGCATGAATAAATTCAATAAATCCAATAATATTTAATCGACAAAGAGAAACACCTACATCTCAATAGCAAAATGTTGAGTCCATATATATGATATATCTAATCCATTCATTCTCAATCAGTCTTCACTCCAATATAATCCACTAGCAAGCCCCAGTATAAAAAGCCCGATATATCAATGAAGCAACATTTTTATTTAGTCAATCGTCAACTAAACTACGACTAAATAAGGAAAATGAGACTATTATACTATTACTTAGAATACTGGGACAACGTGAGAATAGTGACAGTAACTGATTAAACAATACATATCAACATGGTATCACGAACTGTAATTGTCATGTGTGAACACAATTCAACAGGAGAATAATTAAACATAAAATATAATTTAATTAAAAAAAAATAAAACGCTCACATGAAATGACGTGAATCTTGGTCTGAATCACCATCGGGTCAGCACTAACTGGTCTGGATTTCCTGAATTGTCTCACGTATCTGGTCTTCTGTCAACACAACTCTGATTCAGATTGCACCAACGGGTCCAGATCACCGCAAACACGACTCCGATTCTGTGTCATACAACTATCACACACCCAGAAACACACGTTCACATAGAGAGAGGAAAAATGCATAGAGGGAGAAGGAGATAAAGAGAGAGATGGAGAGCAGGACTCATGCGCGCTCACGCGTGCGCACACACACACACAACACACACCCCCCATATGGAGGGAGGGAAAAGCACATACACATCCACACATAAACATAAAGAAAGAAAGAAAATTAATACATCAGAGAGAGATCTACATACACATTGTTAGAGAGGGAGAGGAATTAATCCAGTCACCCACACACAACTCACAAAAAAAAAAATACACATAGGGGAGAGAGTGAGAACTCACTCATGCATGGGGAGGTGCACGGCCATGCGTGATGGCGGCTCAGACGGTGGATTGCCGAAGAAGGAGAGCGGCTTGGTGTCAGCAAGGATGTGGGGATAATGAGAAGAAACTTATTGGCGATGGTGATCGGAGAGGAGGATGGAGGTTGGGGTCTCGCGATGGCGCAAAGGTTCTTGGTGGTGGTGATCTGGAGGAAGGTGGGTTCGGTACGGAGGAGGAAAGACAGTGATTGACGACGGCGCTCGCTCGCACGCAGAGCACGGCGATCGCGATGCTGTGCATGGCGGGGAGGCACATGAGGTAGCAGCTCTGTGAATGGACTGGTGGGTTCTTGGAGGGTGACGGAGGATGCGGAGGCTTGCGGGCATGTGTATGGGGTCTTGTGGTAGAGAAGAAGATGGAGAGGGAGGCGGTCGTGCACCGAAGAGCTTGCGCCAGCGTGGTGGTGTATGGCTTTGAACAAGTGAAGGTCTCGGAAGAGTGACACAAAGATAAAGGGAAGGAGAGAAGGAAAAATAGAGAAAGGGAGATGATGGGATTAGGATGTTGGGTTAGTTAGGATTAGGATTTTGATTAGATATGATTATAGGGAATTGGGTTGTGGATTAAGGGCCAATTGAGTTTAATGGTTGGGCTCTTAAGTTCAGGCTAAAAAAATGAAAGGAAAATAAGAAGGGAGGAGAGAGAGATGGGCTTGGTTTTGGCCTCAAAGGATTGAGCTTGAAAAAATAGAAAATGCTAATAATAATAACAAAATGTGAAAAACAATAATAATAATAGGTATTTATAAAAAGGGTAATATATAATAACCAATACAAAATATATGTATACACTTTAAACATACTACTATTTATTATTAATATGGTATTATAGAATAATGATATTACAAATACCAAAACCCAAGAACTAGATACAAAATCATGTACCGTGTGTGTGATCTTGAGTATCAATTCAACTTTCTATACTTTAACATTCTATTTTCTTATATAGGTCCTACATGTCTTCAATCAATCTTCAAGTGGGATTCTCCAAAAATCTATTCTTAGTTGTCCGAGCTTGAATCTCATTCTTGAGTAAACTTGAGACATTCAACACCTTCCTTTGAGAAAGAATGAAACTAAATCTGAATTCTGAAAAACTTAAACATGTGAACTTGATTAGTACATCATAACTCTATATAATCATCAAAACAAGAATCAGTGATTATAACCTTGGGCCAGCAATTCCCCCTTTTTATTTATAAAAATAATGTGAAGAGCTTTTAAAAAACTCCCCTCAAATTATGCTTATATGAGATCAAGTTCAATAAATTAATATGATTAAAAGATTTTTCTATATATTCAAGTCACACACATATGTGTGTGTGTGTGTGGGGGGGGGGGGGGATAGAAGACATATAAAATCAATTGAGACAAAATAACTAAAACTATTCTTCTCCCCTTTCAGGAAGTAAAAAAATAACTATACATCTCAAAATCTCAAAATAGTAATAACAACTCAACATTTTTCTCCTCATTTTTGTCATGCATCATAAAGGAGAAAAACAAGATACCAATTCAAAACAATAGAAACAATGTAAACCAATTAAAAGAAACAATGGAAAGATACCAATTAAAAATCATGTACACTATTTGAAACCAACATTAATACTAATTGGAACGTAAGAAATACCAATGCTAAAAGAAATACCGATGGAAGATTTTAAGTTTATAAATCATATATCCATAATGCAAACATTTAACTCACCACAAATGAAATAAAATCTATTATAATTAAGTAGCTTAGTAAAAATGTCGGCTAATTAAAAATCGGTAGAAACATAATCAATTTTTATATCGCCTTTCTCATAATGATCTCTAAGAAAGTAATATTGAATCTCAATATGCTTGGTTTTACTATGTTGACTTGCATTCTTTTTTATATGAATAATACTAGTATTATCACAAAATATTTTAATATGTTCATAATGCAAATCATAATCAAGAAGAGTATGTTTCATCCAAAAGATTTGTGCACAATAAGCCCCAGCCCCAACATACTTTGCCTCGACGGTTGAGAGAGCCACAGTATTTTGTTTCTTGAAAGACCATGAAACAACACAATTTTCTTGAAATTGATAAGTTCCACTAGTGCTCTCCTATCCACTCTACAACTGGTATAGTTAGCATCCAAATAACTCGTCATAGAGAATTGTTCGGCCTTCGGATACTGCAAGCACATTCTAATAGTGCCCTTAAGATATTTAATAATAAGTTTTACCATAATCAAATGAGACTCTTTAGGACAAAATTAAAATCTAGCACATAAACAAACACTAAGCATAATGTCCGGCTTACTTGCTATCAAGTAAAGCAAACTACCAATCATGCTATTTAACATCAACGATTTTATCTTGTTCATCCTTGTCAAGCTTGGTTCTGGTAGCCATAAGAGTCTTGCTAATCTTCGAATCTTCTAACCCAAATTTCTTGATAAGCTCTCTTGTATACTTGGCTTAATTGACAAAGATCCCATCACTCTTTTGCTTGATCTGGAGTCCAAGAGAATAGTTAAGCTCTCCTATCATACTCATTTCAAACTCTTCCTTCAGACATGATTCAAAATCCTTACAAAGCTTTTCATTTGTAGACCCAAATATGATATCATCAACATATATTTGTTTCAAGATATCATTATCTACAGGCTTTGTAAGCTTTAACAAAATTATTTTCAACAAGAAAACTACTAAGTTTTTCAGACGAAGATCTTGGATCTTGTTTTAAACTATACAAACCTTTTAAAGTTTGAAAATAAAATCCGAATGTGTAAGATCAACAAACCGGAGGGTTGTTCAACATATACCTCCTCCTCAATAAAACCATTCAAAAATTCACTTTTAACAGCCATTTGAAAAAGCTTAAAATCCTTGAATGACGCAAAAAACAAGGGTCATTCGCATGACTTTGAGCCATACTACGGGTACAAAGGTTTTTTCAAAATTGATGCATCAATTTGGTTGTAACCTTGGGCCACTAACCTAACTTATCTTAATGACATTATCCGACTCATCCAACTTATTCATAAAGATCTATTTATAGGCAATAATTAGCCTATTATGGGGCCTAGGAATAAGATGTCAAACTTGGTTGCGCTCAAATTGATTGAGCTCTTCTTGCATTGTAAGCAACCAATATGAGTCGCCTCAACTTCGAGGATATTCTTGGGCTCACTGTGTGATATGAATGCAAAATAGCCACATATATCTTAGAGTTTGGAGTGAGTAATTACCCCCTGAATTCATCACTTAAGATGAGATTTTTGAGATGACTTATTGTGTTTCTCCAATCCTTTGGAAGTGGTTAAGTTGTCTCTACTTCAACGTCTTAGACTTCACCATTTGCATCATCCTTTGCCTTATCTTCTTCTTCTTGCGCCGGTGAGTCTTTCATTAAAATCTTCTCAATGTCTTCACCTAAAAAATTAGTCTCTACAACATTCTTCACAAGAGAGTTAGGTTCCTCAAACTTAACATGCATAAACTCTTTAATAGTCAAAATTGACCTATTGAAGACTCGATAAGCCTTACTAGTATTTCAATATCCAAGAAATATAGCTTCAAAAGATTTTGAATCAAACTTTTTTAAATTACCTTTTGTATTCAAAACAAAACACTTGCATCCAAAATATTTAAAATAGGAAACATTGGTTTCTTAAATAGTAAATCTCAAAGGGAGTTTTGTTTGAAATTTTCCAAAAATAAACCTATTCCAAATGTAATATGGAGTGTTTACGGCCTTGGCCCATAGATATTGAGGGAGTCCGTATTCACTATCATGGTCCTAGCCATTTCTTGAAGAGTATGATTCTTTCTTTTAACGACTTCATTTTGTTGTGGAGTTATAGGACATGACAACTCATGCTTGATTCCATTTTTCTCACAATAAGTGACAAAAGAATGGTTGATAAACTCATCACCTCTATCACTTTTAATGCGCGCAATCGGAAAATCTTTTCTTTCTTAACTCTTTTTCTAAAAATATTAAAGTGTGAAATATCTTCATCTTTATGTTCTAAAAAGAAAACCCATGTACACCATGAAAAATCATCAACTAAAATAAAAATAAAACAGTTATAAAAGTTTTGGGTTTAGTTGGACCAAACAAATCCATATGGATCAACTCTAAAGGTCTAGATGTCATGATATTCTTGATTGTTTTTGAAAGAGAATTAGTTTGTTTTCTAACATGGCACACATTACAAATACGGTTTTTTTCAAATTTAAAGTTAGAAATATCCTTCACCGATTTCTTAGAATTAATTCGAGATAAATGGTCAAACAAAATATGGCCTAGTCTCTTATGCTATAACCAAGAGTCTTCATTAAAAGCATTCAAACATGTTGTCTTGCATTGTAAACTTAACATGTCAATTACGTAAACATTATTTTCACGAAAAACAGAAAGAACACAAGTATTTATATTCTGATTTAAAATATCACAAGTAAACAACAACAACAATAACTAAGCCATTTGTCCCAAGTATTTGGGGGTAGGCTAGATGAACCAAAAGAGATTACGCCGGATCGGACACATGGATCAGCTTTTCCACTCATTCCTATCGAGCAATATGCCTTCACTAAGACCTTCAACCTCTAAATCTTGTCGTATTACCTCCATCCATGTTTTCTTTGGTCTCCCTGCGCTCTTTTAATTTGCACTAAATTGATACGCTCTGCTCGCCGGACTGGTGCATCTGTAAGTCTACGTCACACATGACCAAACCATCGTAGGCAATTTTATCCCATCTACTTTTCTATAAAGGCTATACCATCTTAGTATGAAATCCTCATTTCTCACCTTATCTCTCCGTGTGTTATCACACATCCAACGAAGCATGCACATCTCTGCTACACTCATCTTCTTGGCATGATGTCTCTTTATAGACCAACATTCTGTGCCATATAACAAAGCTGGCCTAATAATAGTCCGATAAAACTTTTCCTTCATCCATAACGGAATGTTATGATCACATAAAACTCCTGTTGCACTCCTCCATTTCACCCAGCCGGCTTGGATCCTATGGTTGACATCACTATAGATCTCTACATCCTTTGAATAATAGAACACAAGTACTTAAAATGACTGCTCATTGGTATTTCTTGTCTATCTAGTCTCACAATACTATGAACATGAACCAAGAACTAAAATGCCACGAGTAAAATCATAAAAAATAACTTTAAAACCTTTGTCACAAAGTTGGCTAATACTCAAAAGATTATGCTTAAGCCCTTCAAACAAAATAACATTCTCAATTAAAGGAAATGAGCCAATCTTGATATTACCTATACCAATGATTTTACCCTTTGAGTCATCTCTAAAGGTGACGGTGCCACCTTTATGGTACCTTAATAGAGTTGCAAAATTGTTGATATTCCATGTCATGTTCTTTGAGCAACCACTATCAAGGTACTATCGCTCCCAACATCTTGGAGTCTTGGTGCGTACCAATACTGAAAGTACACCTAGAGAGGGGGTGAATAGGTGTAGTATTAATCTAACATCAAATAATGCAAAAATGCAACAATTATAAAATGATTAATGTAAACGGTTAACTCAAATCAAGAAGTGAAACTGATTTCCATATGAATGGGTCTAGAACTTCTCCTCTATATTCCTCTAGACAATGACTTAAGGTGCTCAATTGCCTTCTTGATTGAGAAAGTGAAAACCGATAAGTAAAGATGATGCTAGCAAAGAATAGTAAGTGCAAATGAATGTGAAACATAAGTGTAAGCAATAGCAAGTAGAGTAGAGCAAAAGAGAAAAATAATCACAAATATAAAAGATTTGTTTCGAGGTTTAAGCATAAAGCTCTACGTCCCCGTCTTCACCGATTAAAGGATTTTAGTATCCACTAAGGATCTTTCCACAAAGGAGCCTCCACAGAGAAACTTCAATGGTCTACACAAGATCGGAGTACACAACTCTAACTCTCAATCCTCCACAAAAGAGGTATCACAAAGCCAATAAGGTTTACAAGCTCTTGGTGACCACAAAGATCACAAACACTGTTTTACAACTCTTATAGTATATGATAAGAAGTGAGACTCAAGAAGTTTGTGAGAGAAAATTTAGTTGAAATAGATAAATTTAAAAGCTGAAAACTTGCAGAAATTGGCTTAAAAATGAGAGCATTTGAAGTAAGAAAACTAGAAAACTTTCTCTTTTGAATGAACTTGATTTTTCAAAATATTTCCCAAAATCAAAATATTTTCTTTTATTTAATCCTCTCCAAGTGAACTATATATATAGGCAAGTGATAAACACTGTTAGTATAGCTTATCAGGTCATTAGGAAAGAGATCAGGTCCAAAAAGAGAAAAAATATTTGTTGAAGAATAAGTTAAAAATCTCAGAATTTAAAACTAGCCGTTACTGTAGCTCTGTCAGAACTATGGTTGACCGACCGGTCGTCTGATAGCTCAAAATATTTGAATTAACCGTTGACATAGGTCGACCACCCGGTCGACTGATCTTCAGCCGAGACCAAACTAGTGCTAGTCGGTCGACCGCCCGATCAACCGCTAGGTTTGCCGGTCGACCAATCGATCACCCGACAAACGTGTACGGCATGCACAAGTTGAAGGCTAGATATGGCCCCAAGGTCCGGTTGACCGGCCGGTCGATCGACTAAGCCTAAAACATAAGTTCAGGTAGTTTTTTGAAACTAAACTCATTTTTGAATATTTTATAATTGTTTGAAAAATGATTTGGCAATTCATAGGCTATGGGATATATGATAGAAAAAAGATATATAAATTTGAAAAAATATGCGACATGTATCAAACATCAAACTTTGTAAAATACCAAAACAGAGAAACTAGTTATGAAAATTTGTATTTGAAAACTTGTATTTTTGTATGTGACTTCTTGAGCATTAATTCTATATTCTATACTTTAAACATTCTATTTTCTTACATATGTTCTATATGTCTTCAAGCAATCTTCAAGAGGGCTATTCCAAATCCAAATGTTGATTGTTTAAACTCAAACCCTTTTTTTGAGTGATCTTAAGACTAGAATGCCTTTCTTTTGAGGAAGAAGACACCAAAATATTCTTTGAACCTGAAATACTAAAACACTTAAACTTGATTAGTACCAAATAACTTCAAGTGGTTTCTAATTATCAAAATAAAATCAGAGAGTATACCCTTGGCCAACAATCTCCCCCTTTTGATGATGACAAAATACATGAATTATTTAGGATAAACAAATATGAAAAGCTTGTAAAGCTCCCCCTAAAGTGATGCTTATCTATCAAGTTTTATTCTACATGACTAATGATATAGCAATATCAAAACGAGTTATATGTATATGGGTATGAATATGAAATATGAAATACTTATGCATAAAGAACCAACCTCCATTCATGCCTCCAACCACCAAAATAATAAGTATGTAAAACAAAGACTAACAAAGCATACAAACATGAATTAGAGGTAATTATAAATTTCTAAATCTCATAAATCCATCAGTATATTCTTAATAACTCATAAAATCTTTCCAATATCACAAAATAACTCATAAAATCTTCTCCCCCTTTTTGTCAGATATCCAAAAGGGACACAAAACCAATTTACCAATTGAAAGTAAGCAATAAAGTAAAATATCAAATAGATATTTAAAAGATGCCAAATAGATATTAAATAATAATATGGAATACCAAAAAAATAAACATGAGTCATGAATCCATAATGCAAATATTTAATTCACAACAAATGAAAGAAAATCTATTAAAATCAAGTGGTTTAGTAAAGATGTCCGCTAACTGAAAATAGTAGAAATATAACCAATCTCGATATCTCATTTCTCATAATGATCTCTAAGAAAGTGATATCTAATCTTTATGTGCTTGGTCTTACTATATTGATTTGCATTCTTGGTCATATAAATAGTACTAGTATTATCACAAAATATTTTAGTATGATCAAAATGCAAATTATAATTAAGGAGAGTATATTTCATTTAAAGAACTTATGCACAATAAGCTGTGGCTGCAACATACTCCGTCTCGACGGTTGAGAGGGTTACAAAATTTTATTTCTTGGAAGAACATGAAACAAGACAATTTTCAAAAAATTGACAAGTTTCACTTGTTCTCTTCATATCCACTTTACAAGTGGCATAGTCAGATTCGAATAACTCGTCATTAAAAATTGTCCGGTCTTCGAATACTAGAAGACCATTCCAATAGTTCACTTAAGATATCTAATAATGTATTTTACCGCAATCAAATGAGACTCTTTAGGAGAAGGTTAAAATCTAGCACAAAGCAAACATTAAATATAATGTCCGGCTACTAACTATCAAGTAAAGCAAACTGCCAATCATACTATGATAAAGTTTAATGTCAATGTTTTTACCTTGTTTGTCCTTGTCAAGTTTAGTTGTAGTAGTCATGGGAGTCTTGCTAATCTTCGCATTTTCAAGCCCAAATTTTTTGATAAGTTCTCTTGTATACTTGGCTTGATTGATGAAGATCCCATCACCCCTTTACTTGATTTTGGAGTCTAAGGATATAGTTGAGATCTCCCATCATACCCATTTTAAACTCTTTCTTCATGTATAATTCAAAATCCGTAGAAACCTTTTCATTAGTAGATCCAACGATGATATCATCAATATATATTGCACTATCAAGATATCATTATCTACATGCTTTGCAAACATGGCGGTGTCAACTTTACCTTTAATAAAATCATTTAAAACAAGAAAGTTACTTAATCTTTCATTCTAAGCTCTTGGAACTTGCTTTAAACCATATAAAACCTTATCAGGTTTAAAAATAAATTCCGGATGTGTAGGATCAATAAACCCGAGTCGTTATTCAACATACCCCTCCTCCTTAATGAAACCTTTCAATAATACACTTTTAACATCCATTTGAAAAAGTTTAGAAACTTTGAATGAAGCAAAAGCAAGTGTCATCCGTATGGCATCAAGCTGTACCGCGAGTACAAAAGTTTTCTCAAAATTGATTCCTTCGATTTGGGTATAACCTTGGGCCACTAACCTAACTATATTCCTAAAAACATTTTTTTGACTCATCCAACTTATTCTCAAAAATTCATTTAGTACCAATAGTTGGTCTATCATGGGCCCTAGGAATAAGATACCAAACTTTATTGCGGTAAAATTGATTAGGCTCTTCGTACATGGAAAGCAACCAATATGAGTCGTCCTCAGTTTTGAGGATATTTTTGGGCTCAACATGGGAGATGAATATAAAATGGCCACATAAATCATGAAGTTTAGAGTGAGTAGTTACCCCTTTGAATACATCACCTGTGATGAGGTCCTTGGGATGATTTGTAGTATATCTCCAATCTTTTGAAAGTGGTTGAGTTGGCTCCACTTAAATGTTATGATCTTTTCCATTAGTTTCATCCTTTTTCTTGTCATTCATTTCTTAAGCCGGTAACTCTATCATGAAAATCTTTTCAAAGTATTCTCCTAAAGAATCAATCTCTACAACATTCTTTACAAGAGAGCTAGATTCCTCAAACTTCACATTCATAGACTCTTCAATAGTCAAAGTTGACTTATTGAAGACCCTATAGGTTTTACTAGTGTTAGAATAACCAGCAAAGATAGCTTCAAAAGATTTTGGGTCAAATTTACATAAGTTACCTTTGGTGCTTAAAACAAATATTTGCAACCAAAAAACTTTAAAATATGAAAGATTTAGTTTTTCTCAAATAGTAAATCTCAAAGAAAGTTTATTTGAATTTTTCAAAAATAAATTTATTTCCCAATGTAACATGAAGTGTTTATGGCCTCAGCCCATAAATATTGAGGGAATCCATATTCACTAATCATTATCCTAACCATTTCATTAAGAGGACGATTCTTTCTTTCAACGACTCTATTTTATTGTGGAGTTCTAGAACAAAATAATTCATTTAATTTCATTTTCTTCACAATAAGTGACAAAAGAATAGTTGATGAACTCTCCACCTCTATCACACCTTATGCGTAAAATTAAAAAATTCTTTTATTTTTCAACCCTTTTTCTAAAAATATGAAAATGCGAAAAACCTTCATCTTTTTGTTCTAAAAAGAAAACTCATGTAAATATTGAGAAATTATCAACTAAAACAAAAACAAAACGATTACCACTAAGATTTTTGGTTTTAGTTGGACTAAACAAATCCATATGTATCAATTCTAGAAGTCTAGATGTCATGATATCCTTGATTGATTTGAAAAAGGACTTGGTTTGTTTTCCAGGTTGGCACGCATCACAAATATGATCTTTTTCAAATTTTAAATTAGGAATATCTTTTAACAATTCTTTAGAATTAATTCAGATAGATGGTCAAACGAAATATGACATAGTCTCCTATGCCATAACCAAGAATCTTCGATAAAAGCATTCAAACAAGTGGCATTGTATTTTAAATTTAACATGTCAATCATATAAACATTGTTTTCATGAAAGCCAGAAAGAACACAAATATTAGATTTCTTGTCTAAAATATCAGAAGTAGAGTCATCAAAACTAACCCTTAAGTCTTTGTCACATAATTAACTAATGCTTAATAGATTATTTTTAAGTCCATCTAGTAAAACAACATCTTCAATTAAAGAAGATGAGCCAATCTTGATATTATTTATATAAATAATTTTGCCCATTGAATTATCCCCAAAGGTGACGGTGCCACATCATGATACCTTGATAGGGTTGCAAAATTGTTGATATTCCAAATCATGTGTCTTGAGCAGCAAATTCAAGATACCACTGCTCCCTGCGTCTTAAGAGCCTTGGTGCATACCTATATTATGTAAAGTAGCAGTTGATTTACCCAAACTTTCTTGAGTTCTAAATTGTTAGTTTTCGAACCCAAACATGACTATTAGTTGCATTCAATTTATCATAAAAAAACTAAGCCAAATGACCTTGGCAGCCACAATAGGTACATGTATACACCTTGGTATATAAAAATACATGATGTGTGTAGGCATGATGAGCATGTGCATGACTGGCATGATAAGCATGTGATTGCGCTTGTGTGTAGCATGATTGTGAGAGTGTGAAACATGATGAGTGTATGGTTTCCTATGAGTTTGCCTCTTTAGAAACATGGACTCTAGTCTAGCTTTGTCAAATTCACAATTTTTAAAACATTAATAAATGTGTTGATTTTATTTTTCAAAGTGAAAATCTCATTTTCATCAATGATAGAAAATTTAGTTTTCCAAGAGATTTTGTTTGCATCAAAATCCTTTTGTCTTTTCAGAAGTTGAAGACAAAATTTCTTTTTCTTTGAAAATGACAACTATTTTTTTTGAAGAAGTTCATTTTTCTTTTTCATTTTCAAATACTTTGTTTAAGAAAATCATAGTTGTTGGAAAGTTCTTCAAAAACTTTACCTAATTCATTCATGGACAATTCACAATCATCAAGATAAGATTCGGATGTTACCTTGATGTGTTCTCATTTTTCATGAAACACACATTAGCTGTGTCCACCTCTTCTTCAGAATCGCTCACCGAATTCCATGTAGCCTTCAAGGCTTTTTTTTGTAGGTTTCTTGGGTCTTTGTATTCGGGCAATCGACTATGACATATCCGAACTTCCGGTAATTATAGCAAACTATTTTTTCTTCCTTCCCTTGCATCTTCTTCGATTGCTGAATTTGGCTTTGTTGTATATCTTTCTAACATTCTTCATAAGAAGAGATAAATCTTCATCATCATCTTGGTCATCATCTTCATCATCGGAGATGATATGAGTGAATTTGAAGGCGAGAGTTTTCTTCTTTGGGGTGCTTTCTCCTCTTTAGCCTTTCTTTCTATCTCATGAGTTTTTAGATTCCCAATCAGACCAATGAGCTCCATCTCCTCGTTGTCATTAAGCTCCTTCAAAGTTGTACACTTGACCTCCCAAGATGGTGGAAGTGAACGAATCACATTCCTCATCTTTGGTCATTATCAATCTCATCACCTAAAGAAGCAAGACCATTTATAATTTTAGTGAACTTAATAATCATGTCATCAATAGATTCATCTTCATTCATGAAAAATTCTCATAATGGGAGCGCAAGACATCAATCTTAGCTCACTTTACTTGTGAAGTCCCCTCGTGTGTGACAGCCAAGTGTGACCAAATCTCAAATGTGAATTTGCAATGAATTACCCTAGAAAAATCATCATCATTCAAGGCTTGAAGCAATGCATAGTGAGCTTTTGCATTTGCATCAAATTTCGTGTTGATAATTTTAGACCAAGTGTCCTCATAGCATGGGTAAATAAATTGTTTGGTCCCCGCCTTTGCAACTCGGCTTCCTAGGGATTGCAAGAAAATGGTCATCTTAACTTTCCATATGAGAAAGATAAGGCCATCAAACTTGGGTGGACTCTTAATACCTTTGTCTATGTAGACTAGTGACAAATCAAGCAAATGGTGCAATAGAGTGAGTGATCAGCAAAGAATCTTTCTATAGTGTTAAACCAAAAACTAGAGTCCAAAAGCTCTGATATCAATTGAAAGTACACCTAGAGGGGGTGAATATGTGTAGTACTAATCTAATGCCAAATAATGCGAAAATGTAACAATTATAAAATGAATGATAAAAACAGTAAACTCAAATCAAGTAATGAAGCCGGATTCTCTATGAAGGGCTCTAGAACCTCTCCTCTATATTCTTTAGACAATGAGTTGAGGTGCTCAATTGCCTTCTTGATTTAGAGAGTGAAAAGTGACAAGTAAAAATGATGCTAGAAAAGAATAACAAGTGCAAATGAATGTAAAATACAAGTGTAAGTAATAATAAGTATAGTAGAGTAAGAGAGAAAAACAATCATAAACACAAGAGATTTATTTTGAGGTTCAAGTACAAATCTCTACGTTCTCACCTTCACCACGTGAAGGATTTCATTATCCACTAAGGATCTTTCCATAAAGGAGCCTCTACAAAGGAACTTCAATGGTCTACACAAAATTGGAGTACACAACTCCAACTCTTAATCCTCTGCAAAAAGGGTAGTACAAAGCTAATGAGATTTATAAGCTCTTGGTGACCACAAAAATCACAAACACTATCTTTTATAACTTCTTATAGTATATAATGAGAAGTGAGGCTCAAGAAGTTTGTGAGATCGAAAATTCAGTTGAAATTGATGAATTTAAGAGCTTAAAACTTTTAAAAATTGATTTGAAAATGAGAGCACTTGAAGTAAGAAAGCTAGAAAACTTTCACTTTTGAATAAACTTGATTTCCAAAATATTTCCAAAATCAAAAAAAATTTATTTTATTTAATCCTCTCCAAGTAAACTATATATAGGCAAGTGATAAACACTGTTAGTATAGCTTATCTGGTCATTAGGAAAGAGACTAGGTCCAAGAAAAAATATCTGTTGGAGAATAAGTTAAAAATCTCATAATTTAAAAACTAACCGTCACTACAGCACAGTCAGAACTTCGGTTGACCAGCCGGTCAACCGGTAGTTCAAATATTTGAACTAATTATTGACATCAGTCGACTGCTTGGTCGATCGATGTTCAACCGAGACCAAATTAGTGCCAGCTGGTCGCCCGCCAGGTCGACCACTAGGTTTGCTGGTGACGGTCAGTCGCCTTGCGCAAATTGAAGGCTAGATATGGCCTCGAGACTGACCTAAAACATAAGGTCGGGTATTTTTTTGAAATTAAACTCATTTTCAAATATTTAATTGTTTGAAAAATGATTTAACAATATATAGGCTATGGGATACATGATAGAATAGGATTATATAAATTTGGAAAAATATGGGACATGTATCAAACGTCAAACCTTGTAAAATACCAAAACAGAAAAACTAGATGTGAAAATTTTTTTAAAGCTTGTATTTTTATGTGTGACTTCTTAGGCATCAATTCTATATTTTATACTTTAAACATTCTATTTTCTTACATATATTCTATATATCTTTGTACAATTTTTACGAGGGCTTCTCCAAATTCAATTGTTGGTCGTCCAAACTTGACCCCTTTCTTAAGTGATCTTGAAACTAGAATACCTTTCTTTTGAGGAAGAACACACCAATATGTTCTTTGAACCTGAAATACTTAAAACACTTAAACTTGATTAGTAGCAAATAACTTAATGTGGTTTATAATCATCAAATAAAACTGGAGAGTGTACCATTGGGCCAACAAATATCAATTAACAAAGGGATTGATTTTCGATACCCAAATTTTCTTGGGCCCTAAAATGTTAATTTTTTGAACTCATACATGACTTCTTGAAGCATTTATCTTACTTGACCAAGTGATTTTTTCAGTCACAATAGGTGCATATATAAATCTTGACATATAAAAATGCATGATGTATGTGAGAATGATGAACATTGGCATGTGGAGTGTGATGAGCATGATGGTGAATGTGAGAAACGTGATAAGTGAATGATTTCCTTGGAGTTTGTCTCTTTGGAAACATGGTTTCTAATTTAGCTTTGTCAAATTGACACTTTTTCAAAACATTGCTTAATGTTATTTTTCATAGTAGAAATCTCATTTTCATCAATAACTGAAAATTTGATTTTGCAAGAAATTATATGCATCAAAATTATTTTGTATCTTTGAAGATTTGAAGATAAAATTTCTTTTTTTTTTTGAAATAACAACAAATTGATTTTGAAGAAGTTATTTTCTTTCTTCATTTTAAATACTCCTTTTTGAGAAAATCATAGATGTTAGAAACTTCTTCAAAAGCTTCACCTTGTTCATTCATAGATAACTCATATTCATTAAAAGTAGATTCGGGAGTTACCTTGGGTGTGTTCTCATTAGCCAAGAAACACACGTTGATGTATCCACCTTTCCTCAAATTTACTTTCCGAATCTCAAGTTGCTTTCAAGGCTTTCTTTTTGTAGGACTTCTTGGAGATTGTAGGTTTGCTCTTGGTTTTCGATTAATCGACAATGATGTGTATGAGCTTCTTACAATTGTAGCAAACTATCTTCTTATCCTCCATCCCTTGCCATCGTCTACGGTAGTTGAACTTGGCTTTATTGTACATTCTTCTCACATCTTTAAGAGGAGGATAAATCTTCATCATCTTCTTGGTCATCTTCTTTTCGTCAGAAATGGTAGGAGTAGTTTTTAAGATAAGAGTCTTTTTCTTTGGAGTGCCTTCTCATCTTTAGCTTTTCTTTCCATCTCATGAATTTTTAAGTTCCCAATATGGCTAATAAGCTCCATATTTTCCTTGTCATTGAGCTCCTTCAATATAGTAGACTTGACCTCTCAAGATGGTGGAAGAGTACAAATGAACTTCCTTACTTTTGGTCATTATCAATTTCATCACCTAGAGAAGCAAGATCATTTGTGATTTTAGTGAACTTGGTGATTATATCATCAACAGTTTCATTTTTTCATATTAAACTTTTCATATTGGGAACGCAAGAGATTGATCTTGGCTCTCTTTGACCTATGATGTTCCCTCTATGTGACAACCAAGTGTGATCAAACCACATGGTAGATTTGGAATGAATTACCCTACAGATGTCATCATCATTCAAGACTTGAAGCAAGAAATTGTGGCCCAAAGGTCCATCGCTCTAGTTTTGATGATGATTAACTCATGTAGTTATAGTACTAATGATCTTATGTTTAAATTAGTCTCAGATATTTGATCAAGATCTTAGTTGGTGTTTAGCTTCAACAAAAGATTTAAAGTCAAGTTTTGGAGCTAGTACGTGTTGATTCAAGAGATCGCACATCAAGATTGCATCAAGTACTCTAAAGGAGTCTAGCTCATTGGATCAAGGTTTGGACCAAGTCAAGAAGAAGAAGAAGAAGACCTTCAAGAGAAGACTTGTGTCTAGTTTTGTTTGTAGTAAGATTTCGTTTTAAGATAAAATGTAAATGATAGATTAGTTAGTGGATTGCTTAAGTTCATTTACACCACACACAAGATTTATATCTGTTTTCATAAAAGAGTTTTCGTTTGAAAATACCAGTTTGGTTTTTAAGATTTAAAATATACATGTGTTTTATCAAAACTTATTTAGAGCTTAATATCAAAAACATAGATATTCCATCAATATATGTAGTGGATCTAGAATATACGTCAACACTAAACAAAGATATTAGTGTTACAGAAGTAAATTGCTTACAATAAAAGGAAATTAAATCTCAAAAAGTAAAACAAACGCAAACAAAAGAGATTTATCCTAGTTCGGTCCTCGTGACTTACATTCAGTCCCCAAGCCATTCGCTTGAGATTTTCCTTTATCCATTGACTTTGTACACCCAAAATCAACACCTTGCACACCATTTGACAAATCTCCTTTTCCAAATGTGTACAACTCTTCTTACAACCAAGAAGATAAACACCTTGTATAAACTCTCTTCAACCCGAAGATGCTCTTGTACAATGCTCTCTTTGAGTGATTACAAATGATCCTATAAGCCTTTAATCTGAATGTGATCATGGACAAGGGCTATTATAGGTGGACTCTCAGAAATCTTCACTATGGAGTAGGAATTTGAGTGAAGAAATGAAAGTGGAAATAGTTTTCTAAAAACCAGAATTTTCAACAGAGTTTTGGTCAGAAAACTTTTTTATTTGAATTGGTTTTTTTAGCCTAAGATAACAACCCTATTTATAGCTGAACTCTATGGTTAGTTAGGGTAGTTATTAGGACAAATTTGAATATATAATCGTTGGATAACGTTGGATAAAACACTAGAAAATAGAAACTATCTAACAGTTAGAAACTGCCATTAGTCGACTAGGGGTAGGGGGTTAGTCGACTAGGTTGGGCAATTTACACTGGGTTAGTCGACTACAAAAGAGATCAAGTCGACTAAGTCAAGATTGAATCAAAAGATAAGTTTCTGAAAACCGAAACTAGTCGACCAGAATAATGTATAAGTCGACTACATTAGGTTATTAGTCGATTATAAAGTTTGTTAAGTCGACCAATAGTGACAAACAGAGAGTTGGTATGTTTGCAGGACAAATGTTTGTCGACTAAGGAAAATGTTAAGTCGACTATACCATGTATAAGTCGACTACAAATAGGTATAAGTCGACTAATAGAGTAATGATGTGTGTGTGTGTTTCAAAGCTTTTAACATACTATTAACCATTATAATATACATCAATAGCAACTCTCTTTGGGAAGTCTTGATCATGTAGAACTCTTGAATATGCTTGTAAGATAGAGCTCCAATGATATGTCTTTACAAATGTATCATCAAAAAAAGTTCCAACATTCTCTCCCTTTTGATGATGACATTTTGTGTGCATGAATACTCCCCCTGTAGAAAATATATTATATGTTCTCTTCCTATAGAAAATATGTTCTCCCCTGCAGAAAAGAGGCTATAACAGATATAGAAAAACATGTGTTCTCCCCCTGTAAAAAATATATATATATATATTATAACAACAAATATATCTAATAAATATCTGAAAATATTTTTCTTAACAACCTTCTTATATGGTACCTGAAAGATAGATATTAGAATGATACCAATCATTATAAGATTAAGCATTAACTTTTAGTAGACCAAACCTAATTTGATTTGGTTTCCATCTGTTAGTATACACATAATTGCATAAATTACATATATCATGTATGTATGATGCAATATAAGTATTTTCATCAACAATGTTTATTTTTTTAGGAATCTATATAAACTTGTTCTTAATTCTTTTGAAATAATGTCAGTATTTCTTTTCACAAAAGAATTATATGGATTACTATCATATGTAGATTTTTCAAAAAATCTAAGACCATAATGATTATGTGACATCTTTTGATATGATAACAAATCATTTAACTTTTCTTTTCCTTGATTAAATTTAGTCACATGTTTCAAAATCTCCTCATATTTCAATTTGAAAATTGATATGTCTTTATCTAAAACAGAAATTCTTTCATTTAAAGACATAATTCTCTTTCAGTAAAACTTTGTAATAAATTCTCATTATCTTTTTTTAATGATGATATCACTTTTTTAAAATCATCTTTTTGAGAATTTATAGAAGAAATTTGAGAAGCATAACATGATTTCTTTGAAAAGTTTTTCATTTTCTTTTGTCAAAACTTTCTTCTTTATCTTTTCATTCTTAAGATCATTGTATAATTCTTGAAATGCATCTAAGAGTTCAAAAAATTGTACCTCATCTTCTTCTAAAGCCATGTAACAGATGTTGGCATGTTCAGTGGTTTCTTCTTCATCAGAGGAAGAGGAACACTATTTTCCATGATGCTTGGTAGTTTTCTCTTTCTAAACTTTTTGCTCTTGAATTACCTTTGTTTTTGAGCAATAGGCAATTCTTCTTTATATGGCCTGTTTTATTACAATTAAAACATTTAAACTTATCTTGTTTCAAGAACTTTCTGAATTTTCTTGAAAGCATTGCCATCTTCTCTTCATCGTCATCTGAATTGTCCGTGTCTGAGGATGCATGGAAGGCAAGTTCTTTCTTCTTTGAGAGAGATTGTTATTCATTATTCTTTCTGTCTTCGAGTTGCACTTTATATGCCATTAGATTACCAATAAGGTTTTCTAATGACATTGTTGAGAATCATTCGCTTCTTTGATTGTAGTTGTCTTCTTCTCCCAATCTAATGTGAGTGCACGAAGGATGTTGCGAACTTTTTAGAATTGGGTGTATTCCTTCCAAGGGATGCTAATGATTTGTTATGTCGGTGAACCTTGTAACCATTTCTGAGATGCTTTCATTCTCCTTCATTTTGAGAAGTTCAAACCTATGGACAAGAATAGAAATTTTAGATTCTTTAACCTTATTTGTGCATTCATGTGTTACTGTAGAGTGTGCCATATTTGATTTGCAGAAGTGGCTGTTGACACACGGTTGAATTATTCTTGGTTAAGGCACAGAATAAAGTATTCATCGCTTTGGCATCAAGGTTCGCATTCTTCTTTGATCATCACTCCAAGCATTGTAATTGGTGGTCGGTTTGGTGTACGCTGCTTCTACTATGTTCCATAGTTCGTAATTGATCGATTGCAAGTAAATCTTCATTCTACACTTCCAATAGTTGTAGTTAGATCTGTCAAATAGCGGTGGACATTGTGTAGAATGTCCTTCTTTGAATTGTGACGAAGGGAACTCCATTGCCATCCTTGTAGATTGTTAACTTGGTATGCAGGGGCTTGTATACCGGACCAGGCTCTGATACCAATTGGTGGTCCCAAGATGATGCCAATTGTAGGATCTAGAATATACGTCAACACTAAACAAAGCGTTACAGAAATAAAGTACTTGCAAATAAAAGGAAATTACATCTCAGAAAGTAAAACAAACGCAAAAACAAGAGATTTATCCTGATCCAGTCCTCGTGACCTACATCCAGT
>JAVJIF010011244.1:0-82032 GCA_038442645.1 Agave tequilana | reverse complement strand
TTCCCTTTGTTTAAGGCTGGGTTCTTCGTGTGGCGATGGAGAGTGATCTTGTTCTCTGTTGACCAGATGACCGTCCTGGACCGTCGGGGGGTCTTCTCTTCGGTCGGTAGAAAGAGTAACTCAGCTCCGTCTACCAAACTCTCAAAGAGGAGGTAGGCGAAGAGCGGCTAGTACTCAGTAAGCTCGCTGAAGAGTCGTGCTTCCCTCTTGATGATCCTCTTGCCTGGATCGATTTTGATGATGCCTTATCTCAAAGCTCTCTCCCTTCAAAACTCCGATCTTCTGCCAAGTTTCGATCTTCTCAAGCTTCTCTCTTCTCAAGCTTTCTCTCTTCTCAAGCCTCGATCCCTTCTTCATAGCAAACAAGGCTATTTATAGGGGTCTCAGGGGGTGAAGGTGCCTCCTGAAAACGCTCCCGAATGAGGGCCACTACCGCTACATGCGCGGTGACTGGCCCCCAATCAGGGCAGTTGCAACTGAGACGCGGGCGTTGGGCCCAAACGCGCCTTGAAGTTTGAGACGCGGCGTCGAGCCAAACGCGCCTTGAGACGCGGCTTCGGGCCTTCACGTCTGGATGCTGAGGCGCGGGCGTCGGGCCGATGCGCCTTGATGCTGAGACGCGGGCTTCGGGCCGACGCGTCTTGATGCTGAGACGCAGGCTTCGGGCCGACGCGTCTGAACGTTGAGACGCGGGTGTAGAGCCAACGCGTCTTAATGCTGAGACGCGAGCATCGATTTCTCGCGTCTAAAGCTTGAGACTCTGCTTCCTTAATGGCTGGTCTGTTAGTCATTTTTAGACAGCCTACAATAATGATGAAGCTGTTTTTTAGTAAATGAAATAGGATCATTATTGTATATTTTTGAGACACTATCTTTCTTTAATTTTTTTTTTTTAATCTTTAGAATAATATTCTTACTCGTCAATAAGAAACGAAATCTATAGTGGGAGTTGTTTAAAGAGAGACCGTAGATTTTTATTCACTAAAAAAATAAAAAAAAGGAAACCTCATGCATTATCTGAAAATCAAATCCAAAAAAAATGGGGGACAAACGAGTTGATGTATTAAATAAGAGGAGTGTAAATATCAACTTCCTCGTAAGAAGGAAGCGGACACGGTGGTGACAAAAAGAAAAAAGAAGAAAGAAAAAAATTAGAAAAGAAAAAAAAAAAAAAACTCGCGGTTCGCGGTTACGGTCCCCTCCGCCGCCGCCTCCCCCTCCTTCTCTCTCCTCTCCTCTCATTCCCTCCTTCTGTCTTCTTCCAAATTTCCCCTCATTTTTTCTCTTTTGTTGGAAAAGAAAGCGAAAAGATTAGGGCTAGGGTTTAGAGCGAGAGACGAGGGAGAGAATGGGGACATGGCGAAAGGCCTATGGAGCTCTCAAGGACTCCACCAAGGTCGGCCTCGCCAAGGTTAATAGCGAGTTCAAGGTTTGATTTTTTGTTTTCTTTTGCGTTCAATCTCGGTTCGCATCTCAAAAAAATTGCATATTTGATTCCTTTTTGTGTCTGGATCTGGCCTTTGGTTTCGATTCTCGCCGCAGGATCTTGACATTGCGATTGTCAAGGCCACGAACCACGTCGAATGCCCCCCCAAGGAACGACACGTGAGAAGTGAGTACTTTCTTCGCTGCAAATTTTTATTTGTGCTGGATCGATAATTTGATGGAAATTTCTGATTTTTTTTTTTTTTTTGAATTTTTTGCATTTTGGGTGGAATTCCGCATGTGGGATATGTCTGTTTGATATAAATACAGGAATTATGGTTTGATGGCAGATTTGTTGTTGTAAAGTTTGAATCTTTCACTTGGTTGATGATTGAATTGTAGTGATTATTTCATTTTTAAATTATGAGCAATTCTATCAGTGCTCTGTAGTTTTTCTTTTCATTTTAATTTTTCTCTGTGTTTCTAGAAATTTTTGCTGCTATATCTGTCCTCTCGGACGTGCTGATGTTGCTTACTGCATATATGCACTTGCAAGAAGATTGGCCAAGACTCGTAATGGGCGGTAAATTTCTTTTGTTTCCCCTTCCGAACCCTTTATTTCATTAAAATGTTCTAATGAAATTTGAGGAGGCATATTCTAACCATTTCCACTCCCAAAAAATAAAAAAAAAGTTGTATGCTTTTATACTGGACGTGAGTTTATAATTAATTTGTTGAGCATTAGTCCTGGTGTTACCTGAATTTTGATGTTAAATAGATTAAATTCTTCTGATTTACCTATTATATTTTGGATTTTTTCTTTTACCAATCTCGACATTTTCCATAGGCTATTTTCCCTTGTATATTTTGACATTTATATATCAGAGGTTTGATTATTATATGGTGAAAAAAACTCTTGTTATTGTATAGTAACAGAGAAAATGTCAGAAGACTGTTTCTTATGTTCACTTAATTGTTTTCTTTTTTATTAGAGATTATATACTTAAAATTGGCAATAATGGTCGATTATTTGTTCTTAGCAACCTGCCTTTCTCTTAAATTTATATTTTTCTGGCGAACACAAGCCAAATAATTAAAATCCAATAATCAGTATTGGAAAGTATGTAATTGAATCCTATAGTTGGACTTTATGGTGGCGATTAATGGGACAGTTTTGATTTTGAAGTTTCACTATTGATGAAAAATGGGCCTCAGTATCGGGCTATGCTTAAGATAGTTCATTGTCCAGATCTAAAAATAAAATTGAAAGTTGTTTTTTGCATAAAATCTTATGTTATAGTCCTTTTCTTTCAGTGAATATCTTGTTTTTATCCAATGAAAGAATGTAATTGGCCTCATGGTTAGCTTAAGTATGAATACAGACACAAATCAGTATTTTATCGGATGTTTGGTTGGTAGATTGTACTTTGGTATGGGAATATAGCCATCAGTTTTGACCAATTATTTCAATTTTTGTAGTGCTCAAGAATGACCCTTGCATATGTTGGCCAACTCCTCCATGAGGTGTTTTTTGTCTTTCAACTCTTGTTAAGTTTTCATTTTTATAAGCATTAATCAATAAGTAAGTCTTATCTGACCCCCTCTTCTCAATTAGGGTGAGTCACCTTATGCAGATATCTTGCTTTGAAGTTGTCTTTTGCTGGGAATTTCTAATGATTGTACCTAAAATCAGTTGACTCGAAATCATATTCTTTGAAACTTTTGTAAAATCTTTCAAATCATTATGTTTTCTTTTTAACCTGAAGAATAACCCTCATCATATTTCCAAGACTTGTAAAGCAGTAGTAAGCTGGAAAGCTCGAATTAAATTTCAGCTGTATGCATAGTCTCCAAAAATGACAGTTAATCTATGGCTCATTGTTTGATTGGGTCTGTTATGATGCTTTTACTGCAACATTATGTTTTGCTTTATGCTTATTAGGTTTGTTGTAAAAGTTGTGAAACAATACTCTGTTGAGACCTGTATTGACAAATCAAGCATGAACAGGGATCCTAGAGCTAGAGGAAAATGTTCTATAAAGTATTAGTTTATGTAACACCTAATATGTACATCCTGTCCTTTGGCTCCAAATTATCCATAGAATAACTGCAGCCTTTTCTTGATGGGCTCCTGAAAGTATTGATAATCATTTAGATCCATCTTATGTTTATGGACTGATCCTGTTATTCAGATCCTTCCAGCTAAATAATTAAATTTATATGAAATTCACAGGTTGCGTTGAAAACACTGATAGTTATTCACAGGACATTGAGAGAGGGTGATCCTACATTCAGAGAGGAGATGCTGAACTATTCTCATGGAGGACACATTTTGCATATATCTAACTTTAAGGATGATTCAAGTCCTCTTGGTAAGTTGTTAGCCGAAGATGATGCAGAGACAGTTATTTTGCTGTGCAATAGAAGTATGAGTACATTTAGAAAGTGGATTTGGTCTACTCGTGTTTCTCAGATGTTTAAACTTTTCTGCCCCTAGCTTGGGATTGCTCTGCATGGGTTCGGACATATGCAATGTTCCTAGAGGAAAGACTCGAGTGCTTCAGGGTTTTAAGATATGATATTGAAGTAGAGCGTCTACTGAAAAGTCGACAGGGTTCCACGAAGGTGTCTTTTCTAGTTTCATTTTTATGCAATTGTATGTGGAATTTGATTTTGTTAGTGTCTTTTTCTGATTATCTATTTTCCAGGGGCACAGTAGAACAAGGAGTCTGTGTTGTCCAGATCTACTGGAGCAGTTGCCTGCTTTACAGCAGCTGCTATTCCGTCTTACTAACTGCCAGGTAGTTTGATTCATTTGAAGCCACCACAGAAGTTTGAGATTTTTGCGAAGAGAAAATTTAGAAATATTACATTAATATTTTCTGATTTCCTCTTGTTTTTTTATTTATCAATATATACTTTTTACTGATTGTAGCCTGAAGGAGGAGCATGTGGACAGTATCTTATACAGTATGCACTAGCTCTGGTATGCTTTATCTTGCCTGTTATTTTCTTATGGATCATATAAATTTCCTTTACTGTGACAGACCTATGAGAAGCTGTGTTCAAATTGGCAACCACCCTTTTATAATTAGTGAATTCTAGTGTATGATTAGATTTATTTTAGCCTCTATTCTAGCTAGCACATTGAATTCCTGGAAGCAACGATAATTGTCTTATTATTGTTTGATTTGTATTACCATATGAATACGTTCAATTTATTGAGAAAATGCTAGAAAATATACAAGTGGTCTTGGTTCCATTCCAACCTTACTACTGGATGGTGCCATCTTCATTACTTTGTTCATTGTTTGGTTCTCTCATCTTTTTAAGTCCAATTGGCAGTGGAGCCTACCTTCTCATGTCGTTTCATCTATGGCAAATATGAAATAAGTGTATCTTTGAATGTCTAGAAAGGAGAATTTGTGACAATGAAGATTGAAAGGGCATTCTTTTTTCGTTCTCTATTAGCCTTGGTGCCAGTGCTCAAGGACTATTCTCTTTCACAGCCTTCTTAATTATCAGTGTGTAAACTTTGATCCGAACCATTAACTTGAATTGGTCCTTTTCATATAATTGTGGGCATATCATGCATTTCTTTCATATCTTTATATATTTCCTGTCTTTAACACTTCACAAGATAGAGAAGGAAACATCACCATGTGTGGAGAACAGAAAGAATGTCATCTGTATTGACTTTCCAAAACAAAATCATCCAAGTGATCTACTGAAGTAGTTATTATTGAGTAGGGTTTGATTCTTTAGTTGAAAACTGTTTAATCACAGACAAACATGAATTAAGTGCAGTTCTTTTTTCTGATTATTTTAGATTCTAAAAGAGAGCTTGAAAATCTATTGTGCGATTAATGATGGGATTATTAATCTTGTGGATATGGTAATTTTCTATTAAACCTAGTCTTTTTTTGTTCTCTTTTCGGTGTCTAGTCACCATAGAGCTTTGCTTTAACCATCTTTTAATTTACTGCAGTTCTTTGAGATGTCAAAATTTGATGCTGTTAAAGCCCTTGAAATATATAAAGAGCTGGGCGACAGGTTTCTTATATTTTCACTGAAGTTTAAATTTTCTTAACGCGTTTTAAGATTGTCATCCAGATACATGTAATTTAATGGAGAGTTCGTTGTTGAGTTTGTCTGTTTATTCTTAATAGGCTGAAAATCTTGCTGAGTTCTTTGAGTTCTGCAAAGCTTTGGAACTTGCCAGGAATTTTCAGTTTCCTACTCTAAGACAGGTATTATTTAATTACTTCACATTCACATAATATTCATTTTGTTGAGAACTGAATGATGGGCTTGTGAAGAAATGAAATGTCGACACAAGAAAATAAACTAGATTCACTAATTTAATTTGAGTACAAACACTCTCTCTCTTTATTTTTATCACCTCACCCACACAACACTAGCACACTACAACTACACTACTACAAGAAGCTTGATACTGCTTGTGACTGCTTGACTTGCATTTCATTCCAACACCTCATCCATTTTTATAGGTATTACAAATTTCTTATTTCACCTACCATACAAATAAGTTTCGCGTGATGCATAACTTAATTATTTTTATTCTACTTACCACACCCAGCTAGTTACTTAGCCCATGCATTTTGAAATCTAAATTCACACAAGTTTCATGACCATCTAGAAGGTTAACTTGATGATGAACTTTGACATTCTTCTAGAAGCTTGATTAAGTTGATGATGAACTTTAACACTTTCCCTCAGCATCAACTTCCCTTCCCTTCATACTAAGCTGCTTTCTGAATTTTGCGAACTTAGATAAGTTTAGTGATGGGGAATTGAATAGTCCAGATTCAGCAAAATTTAGAATTTTATTTAAATTTATATTTTAGTAAATTTGATTGAGATTTAGGAGTTATTTGAATTAGATTTGAGTAAATATGAGTTTATATCAATAATTGCACGTATGGTGCACGTTTTGTAAGCTATATATAGCCATATAGTGAATTTTGAAGTTAATAATGAACAAGTTTTAATATCGGATATTGGGATCGTATCGGATGGGGGTTTTTCATATCGGATATCAGATATCGGGAGAGATATTGAGGATATGCGCGCATATCTGGTGTTCATTAGACACTATATATGATGAAATATTGATAACTTAGATAAGTTTAGTGATGGGGAATTGAATAGTCCAGATTTAGCAAAATTTAGAATTTTATTTAAATTTATATTTTAGTAAATTTGATTGAGATTTAGGAGTTATTTGAATTAGATTTGAGTAAATATGAGTTTATCAATAATTGCACGCATGGTGCACGTTTTGTAAGCTATATATAGCCATATAGTGAATTTTGAAGTTAATAATGAACAAGGTTTTAAATATCGGATATCGGGATCGTATCGGATGGGGGTTTTTTCATATCGGATATCGGACATCGGGAGAGATATTGAGGATATGCGCGCATATCTGGTGTTCATATTAGACACTATATATGATGAAATATTGATAACTAAAAATTGGTTTAGTGTTATAGATATAATCTACCTAATAAAAATGATGTGATATGCATGCAAAGACAGTAAAAAAACAATATACATTTACACGCAGTCGTGCAATAAATAAGTTTTTTCATATCGGGCGATATATCAGGCGATTTATCGGCCGATATCGGGTGACTTATCGGCTGATATTTCAAATATCGGCCATATTTTGCTGCAAACGATATGGCGAACGATTTCTCTATATCGTATCGGCAACAGATAAAAAAGGAGATATCGGACGATATCTCGGCCGACTTGGCTGATATTTAAAACAGGGATAATGAATTGACAAATATTTCGTTTTCTTATGGGAATTTATATTGTTTGGTTTAATCTCATGGATTGAATCGAATCAAGCGATGAAGTTAAGATCCGAGTTGCGAGCCGTGATCATATCTTTTTTTAATTCCTTATTTTTTCTTAATTTTACAAAATCCTTACCACAAACCTTAAAATCACCCTTCGTCCCACATCAATTTGGTACTAGAGCTGAAGCTCCTGAAATCAGAAAAAAATAAAAAGAAAAAAGAAAAAATAAAAAGAGAAAAATCACTTTAAAAAACTTAATTGTTCCGTGAACAGTAACCATTGTTGTCATCTTCCCCTCCGACCATCTTCGTCGAGCTCTTTCTCCTCCTTGCTTTGATTTCGCCAACCCATCGCTGACCTCAACGCGCCTCTAACTTGTCACACTGACTTTTCTCAGATCCGCCACCGCCGGCCCTTATCTCCTCAACTCTGATGAGATATTCTCCAACTCTCGTTTACCGCCACGACACCACCGTGTTGACACTTAAAAAAGACAAGATTCTCGTTGGTCCGAACAATGTCTAAACTTGTTGACATTTACAAAAGACAAGTGACAGACGAGCTGAAGACCAGTTTCCACCCATCTCCGAGGTACAAGGAAGCAACTTGGACTCCACTGATCCAGCAAGCAGACAGGGAACCCAGATTGTTTCTAAACAGACCTCAGCAGGTCTAAGATGCTAGCACTTAGCATCACACGGCCCAAGGGATAGCCTCGCTTGAGAGGCTAATATCACCCGACTTCGCCTCGAAGACATCCAAAGCCTCGCCAGGAAGCTAACTCACAACTTCGCCACAGAGGACTTCTAGCTCCGCCAAAGAGTTTCTTTCGGACTTCGCCAGAAGATGTCTCTAGCTCCGCTGTGAGTTCAAAGCGGGCATCGCCGCTAGTGGTCTGCTATGGTCAACTTTTGACCAATCAAATCTCCAGATGAAATCGATCTAATCGGATCAAATCCAATCAAGATCAAATTAGAGATCAAATTTGGCAGTTGATTGCCACAATCTCTTGACTCTTCTAAAACGAGTAAGAAGATCAGGGAAATCCTCCAACGATATGGAAAGGATCAAGAAGATCAACCGACCTGCCAATTCTAGCTTCGCAGAAGCTGATCTTAGCCTCGCAGCAAGGCTACTTTCCAGATTTAAACAGATTTGATTCAATCTGTTTCCATATCTTCAATGGACGACTATACCCTTGCTCTCCCTATAAATAGCCCACCAGGGGTACAAGGAGGGATGCATACAAGAGGACTCCACAAGCAGAGGCTTCTTCATAACGCACCGTGCGCTCTCGAATTCAGAGATCTTTTAGAGAATTGCTTTCTCTAATCAGGGTGTTGATACCCTAACGTCGTCCTTCTTCTCAAGGAATCTCCGGAACCAGGCGAGAAGGAATTCTTTATTGAAGGCGATTTTGAGAAGCAGCAAGAGGGTTCTACCAACCTTCTGTTCTCTGATTCCCCGAACCAGGCGAGAAGGGAATCTCATCGCTCGCATCGTTAAAGGGACAAAGTGGTCGCGCGCTGACCAGACTCCTATCGGCACACTTCTCCAGAATCTCTGAGGAGATCTACTTGTAATCTTTTTAAGAATACTTGTAATTTAGCTCCTCAAACTCTTTTTGTAAGTTTTCCCCCTTTACGAACATAATGGAAAACAAGATGGCGACTCCGCTGGGGATCAAATTCTCCACTGCCGAGAATCAAGTGTCGCAATGCGACGAACAGACCTTCGGGTCTAACTCTGAATTCAGAAAAGCCGTGCAGCCAGAGCTTCCCTGGCTAAATCTTCAAGGAAAGTCTCTGCGGAGACTGAAAAGGTTCTCTACGAACCTACTGCGGTTATTTGGCGCAACAAGGAAGCACGTCCGCAGTCTGATTCCTTTACTTGTGAGAACTTGGTGGTTCAGTTCGATCAAGCAAGATTTGAAGAAGTCCTCTCTGGGGTGGCCCAATGCTTCGAGCACGGAAGCATAGGAGGGTTTCCACGACCAAGGTTTCAAATCAAAAACCGGAAGCAGAATTCTGCCAACACCCCTCAGCCTCGTGTGTGGCTAATCAGATTCCTTGCGAATCTAAACCTCCTCTGCCAAGGCGGATATGAAAGCCTAAACAGGAGTCTTCAACCGAAGCTTCAGGCGTAGCTACGCCTAAACCGCGCCTCTCTCGCAAAGAAAAAGGCAAAATGCCTGTCTGCTCCAATTATAAAGTTACGACGGCAATCATACCGTCGTCCAATTTAAGAGCAGCAATGCCTCGCGCCGGCCCCGTTCTCATGAGCAAAGCTACCCCACCACAGCGTACGCGCAGGGCTCATGACCGCGAAGCTGAAGCCGAGGTACCATCTAAGGCTAATTACCTTCGCAGCAGCATAGCGGGTAAAGCACCACAGCGTGCTCCGCTTTTCAGTGCGTCAAGCACTAAGTTCACGCCTGTTGACGAAGCTAGAACCAAAGCACTATCCAGTGCTAATCCCATCTGCAGGGATAAAAGAAGCAGGACATCATCCCATGTGCGATCCAAAAGAGCCTTTGCGCTCGATTGCAGAGACCCGACCGGGTCTGATTTAAGGAAATTATTGACGGATAGACAAACCTCTTCCCCCTGTTGTCAACAAATGGGATGTCAACTGCTGACACTCCACTCGGTCCATCGCCGGCTGGGACCAATCTCCGCCACGCCTCCAAGACGACGGTCAGTTTTTGATCGACTATCGGTACAAGCCCCGATGAAGCATCGCAGAAGGAGTATCTTGCGAGATCTCCCCTCCGCATCCGTCAACATGACTGGGAGAGGACGAGAGCTGCGCAGGGGAAGACAAACATCTGACGACACCCCCTACAGCTCCCCAGATCCAGACTAACAGCCCAGGCTTAGGCGAAGCCGAGAAGTCGGCTAAAAAGTTCGAACCGTCCGCCCCTAGAGGCAAGTGGGGGATGAACAACAAAGGGCGTGGCGACCTACCGCAATCTTCTCAAGCTAAAGGCAAAGAGACTATGTCTGTGGAGTTACCTGGAGATATGCAGTCGAAGGCCAAGAAGAGTGGCTTCAACAATCAGGAGCCCAAATTCCCTCCAAGCAATACTCGTTCAAAGACGATCAGGTGGTCACGATATTCCATCTGCTCCACAAAGGGAACAAAATAAAACTGCCAAATGCTCGGCGTCCCAATGAGATAGGGCGCACAAACGACCCTAAATACTGCCTCTACCACAGGATGATCCACCATCCTACTGACAAGTGTTATGTCCTCAAGGACAGAATACAAGCCCTGGTCGATGCCGGGGTTCTGACGTTGAAGATAGAGCAGAAGAAAGTCACTGCCAACTCTTGAGTTCGGCACCACTCAAAAGGTCACAGTTCCTGACGGGACTTATTCCGTCCCTGCGCCACGGTTGGAAATCAGGCATCTTCCAGCTAAAGCTCAAAGAATAGGGGTCTTGTTCCCTTAACATTGGAGACAGGAGAAGTCATGTGGATACATCCAGACCTCGTCCAAGACGTACAGCGGGATCCAAAGCAGCCCAACTCAAAGGGCAAGTCTTGCAATGTCATCTCCATCCTGCCAGACGACGGCAATCTTACATCGGCTTCCCTCAGTGATTCCGAAGGAGAAAAGCATGCTTGCGCAGCGCAAGCCGACGCGCCTCAACAGACGGGCACCCGATCCGGAAAATCATACTTGAGGCAGTATGAAAAGTCTACTGACGAGATACAACAGCAAACGACGTCAGTACAAGTACCCGCATCCGCTCCAATCCCAGCAAAGGGAAAAGAGAGGCCTAAGGAGGTACGATTCGACCATGTGTTGAAGAAACCACCAGGCCAAGGGTTTGATACGCCCTTTCGCTTTGACATATTGGCTCAGCTGGCCAATATCCCAGCTCGTATCACTATACACGAGCTCCTTCGCCTCTCGAAAGAGACAAGAGAAGCACTCAGGGATGCGCTAGCCAATTCAGAATCCTTTCTGACACGCATGCCTAAAATCCCTAACGATGACGTTCAATCTCCTTGCCCAGGATGTCATCATGCACAATCGAAGGTGCCCGCTATTACCTTCACGGCGGAAGATATGCTTCTCAAAGACAACAAGCACGATCGACCTCTGTACTACACCGGATATATCGGTTCAACGTGCATCGAAAGAATACAAGTCGATCCGGGGTCTGCACTTAGCATCATCCCCAAAAGGCTTCTCTACTTCCTCGGCATACCATTGTACAGGTTGTCCGCAACCACTACTACAATATACGTTTTCAACGCCGGAAGCAGTCACCCACTTGGGAAAATTCGGCTCCGTTGCAGAATCGGGAGTCTGAAGTCAGAAGTGACATGCTATGTCATTGATGCTGACACTTCATATAACCTGCTGCTAGGACGATCATGGATCCATGCCAACTGGATCGTCCCTTCCACTCTCCATCAATACTTCAAATATGTTGAAGATGATGCGACAGTACGAACTGTCTTCGCTGAAAAGCAACCATTCAAAGGGGTGAAAAATTACTTCACTGACGCTCTCCTGTATCAAGAGGCCGGTGGAGCACTCAAAGAACCGTTGCCGGACGATGATGAAAGCGGCAATGAGGCGGATTCAGAATCCGAAGCAGGCATCCCAGCCATCCTGGTTGGCGAACCAATTATAGCATGTCTCGATGACCCCCTATGTAATGCTCCTTCTGAGGATGAAGGTGAATGGGTAATTAATGATGATATTTCTTTTGATTATCCTGCGAGTACTGGGTTGATTAAATCCATTACGGATGACTCTCTGCATGTGCCCGTACATGAGCCAAGTGTGGCCAACACATCTGTGGAAGCTATAGAGGGGGCCACACTGCTGATCCCTCCGTCCAAACAAGGTCAGTCGCCGATAATCTTCGGTAGAACCCAGCCACGGGACCCACAACTGCAGATTCGAGCTCAGACTCAGACGCCCCACAGTTCTTCCATTATGCGCGGCCAGCGCGCCACATTATGAAGAAAATGGGATATGATTTGAAGCATGGAGGCGGCTTAAACTTTGGAAAAGGAAGGCGCAGTCTAATGCGTAATTTTGTCCGAAAGGGAAGCCTGCAAATTACTATGATAGTACACGCAGGGGGTTGGGTTACGTCACGCCCACATCATCAGTAACAGTTCAAGTCAAAGACGATGAACCAATTCCATCACATTCAGCCTCATCCTCCGAGTGGGATTCAGATGTCAGTATAGGAGGAATGTTCGAAAACCTCACTGCTAACATGACCTCAAGCAGTCAATTGGAACCCGCAGAAGCTACTGAAGAGGAACCATGGGCTCAGCAATTAGACCTTCAATGGGAAAAGCGATTCGAGCTGCGCGAACCACCTACTGAAGACAAGGTGATGCAGGTCAACTTGGGAAGTCAAGATCATCCCAAGCCCATCTTTATAAGTGAAAGCCTATCACTTACAGAAAAGGAGAATTGATAATACTCATAAAGGAGTATATAGATGTCTTCGCATGGAGCTACGAAGATATGCCCGAACTTGATCCACAGGTCGCTATGCACCGTCTGAATATCAAGCCCGACGTTAAGCTAGTCAAGCAGCAACAACGTCGGTTTCGCCCGAACATCATGGAAGCTATTGAAGCCGAAGTCCACAATCTCATTGCATGTGGCTTCATCCGGGAGGAGCAACATCCAGATTGGGTGGCTAATATAGTCCCCGTCCTCAAGAAGAACGGGAAAATACGGATCTGCATCGACTACCGTGATCTCAATACGGCCTGTCCTAAAGACGAATTCCCACTGCCCATCACCGACTCATGATCGACAACACATGTGGATTCGAAAGAATGTCTTTCATGGACGGCTTTTCAGGGTACAACCAGATTAAGATGTATCCCGACGACGAGAAGCATACTTCGTTCCGAACACCATTGGGGGTATACTGTTACACTGTAATGCCCTTCGGACTGAAGAACGCCGGAGCAACCTACCAACGGGCAATTAGTACGATCTTCCGCGATCATCTCCGAAAAACGGTGGAGTGCTATGTCGACGACATTGCCGTCAAAAGCCGCAACAAGAATGAACATCTTCGCGACCTGAGAACGATGTTCGACATAATGCGGGCTCATCAGCTGAAGATGAATCCAACAAAGTCCTTTTTGGGAGTGTCAAGTGGCAAGTTCCTTGGGTTTATTGTCACATCAAAAAGGATTCATCTTGACCCAGACAAGGTCAAAGCCATTCAGAGCATGCATCCACCGAGGAATCTCAAAGAGCTTAGAGGCTTGCAAGGCAGACTGGCTTATATTAGAAGATTCATTGCAAATCTCTCAGGCCGCTGTCAACCATTCACCTGGCTCATGAAAAGGGTGCTTCCTTCGTATGGGATCAAGCTTGCCAGGAAGCTTATGAAGACATCAAGAGGTACCTCACAAAACCTCCAGTCTTGGTGGCCCCTACATCAGGGAAACCGTTTTTGCTTTATGTAAAAGCTCTGGACTACTCCCTCGGTGCCCTCCTCGCTCAAAAGGACGACAATGGCCACGAGCAGGCCATTTATTATCTGAGCAGAACTCTCATAGGAGCGGAATCTCGCTACAACCCTATTGAGAAAGAGTGTTTAGCTCTCGTCTTCGCTGTTCAGAAGACACGACATTATTTGGTTGGCCAAACCATACATGTCATCTCCAGGGTGAATTCTTTACGTCTTCTTATGACAAAGCCAGGATCATTGAATTCAAGACTGGCTAAGTGGGCACTTTATTTGTCTCAATATGACATGACCTTCATCCCTCAGAAGGCGGTCAAAGGCCAGGCCCTTGCAGAGTTCTTGGCTGCTCATCCAGTTCCGGAATATTCAAAACTTCACGAAGATATCCCTGATGAAGTCTTCGAGTCTTATGCAACCTCAGAAGAGGAAGTGTGGCAGATGTTCTTCGATGGAGCATCGCGAATGGGCCCTAAAGGCAGGATTATTGCCGGAGTGGGGGTTGTGTTTATCTCCCCGCAGAACCATGTTCTTCCCCGAGCATTTTCTCTGACAGAATCATGCTCCAACAATGTAGCGGAATATAATGCTCTGCTCATTGGTCTCCAGCTCGCTCATGGAATGGGGGTACGCTACCTCGAAGCTTATGGCGATTCAAAACTGATCATCAATCAGGTTAAAGGCGAATACGAAGTCCGCCATGAGGACTTGGTGCCTTATTATCACATAGCCATCGAATTGGCTAACCTATTTGAAGGTTTCTACATCGGGCATGTGTCTCGATCCCAGAATACCAAGGCGGACGCTCTTGCTGCATTAGCAACACACTAGCCTCGCCAGCCGACACCGAGTATCACCTCACAGTCGCAACTCGACATCTTGTATGCTCCAAGCACATGCTAAGAACTCGAGAAGTCTATAATGTCTCCACGGATCTTGAGCCGAGGGATTGGCGCTCTCCTCTCATCGACTATGCTTTGCACGGTCTGCTTCCAGACGATCCTAAAGAAGCGGCGTCCGTCAGACGAAGGTCTCTCCGTTTCTACTACGATCCGACTCTGAAGACACTTTACCGTCGTTCATATGACAGTCTCCTCCTCCGTTGCCTTTCCAATTCAGAGGCACAGGAAGCGCTCCAAGAAGCGCATGACGGCATTTGCGGAGCTCATCAGCCAGGTCCAAAGCTCAAAGACAGGTTGCATAGGCTTGGATATTATTGGCCAACTATGATAGCCGATGCCATCCAATATGCACGAAGGTGTAAAGCATGTCAGATTCATGCGGACTTCATACACCAGCCTTCGGAGCTGCTCCACCCGACCGTTGCTTCATGGCCATTTGAAGCATGGGGAATAGACGTCGTAGGGCCAATCAGCCCTTCTTCGACAAGAGGTCACCGGTTTATCCTAGCAATAACCGACTACTTTTCAAAATGGGCGGAGGCTATACCATTGGCCGAAGTCAAAACCTCTAATACGGTTAATTTCATCAAACACCATGTCATCCATCGATTTGGTGTCCCTAGGCGGATCATCGACGACAACGGTCCCCAATTCATAAGCCAAGTATTCTATCGGTTCTGCGATAAATACCGAATTCAGAATGTGGCTTCAACTGCCTATAACCCTGCTGCCAGTGGCTTGGCGGAAGCATTCAACAAAACAATCATCAAGCTGCTCAAGAAATTCGTCTCCTCGAATAAGCGAGATTGGGACGAAAAGCTCGGTGAATGCCTTTGGGCCTACCGAACCACGGTGCGGACACCGACAGGCAATACGCCTTTTCCCCTGGTATATGGGTGCGAAGCAGTCCTCCCATTAGAAATCCAGATGCCATCGTTGCGTGTAGCTCTGATTACTAAAATCACATCAGAGGACAATGATCGCCTACGCCTTCAAGAGCTCGAAGCTTTGGACGAGAAGCGACTACAAGCTCAGCAGCATATCGAGCTATATCAAGCTCGAATCTCAAAAGCCTTCAATAAGAGGGTCAAACAGAGAGTCTTCCAGAAAGGGGACCTGGTCTTAGCCGTCAGACGACCGATGATTATGACGCACAAGACCAAAGACAAATTTCAGCCTAAATGGGAAGGACCGTTTGTAATAGAAACAGTCTATTCAAACGGAGCATACCGCCTCACGACTGCAGAGGGCGACCTACTCATGATGCCGATCAATGCATATTCTTAAAGAAGTATTATCGTTAATCAAGGATCCTTCTCTTGATCAAGTTAACACTACACCTCTGATCAAGATCTCCGTGTCCGAAGCACACACAAAGAGAGCCTTTCTCTTCCTCCAAGTGAGGTCATACAGCCACAAACCAACAGGAACCTGGCTGTGCACCGGTTATCCTAAAAAGGAATCAGGGTTATGCAGACATTAACCCGTTAATTTAATATCCTTAACGATTAAGGATAGAGGAAAATGTTGGCCTGTAAGCCCAACATAAGTCCTCGACAACTCATCATGCTGAGGGGAATAGCATGGCTAGCCCAATCCAAACGGTAGTTGGTAATGGCATATCAAACCCGTTGACAGCTGGGGGTTTGCTAAAAACCCTAAGGGACCTGTTCCCATTTGATTCCCTCTTCAAAATCACTTACCAATTCTCATCCATAGAATGGTATGACCACATACACATTTCGCTGTTACGTTAACATTAAACCTATAACAGCAATTCCCTCGTTTCTCCCCGTGAGAATGAGACCTCCAAAATCACTTACCAATTCTCATCCATAGAATGGTAAGACCACAAATACATTTCGCTGTTACGTTAACATTAAACCTATGACAGTGATTCCCTCGTTTCTCCCTGTGAAAACGAGACTTTCTCCCAAATTCCACTACAAACTCGATACTTATTGACATTTACAAAAGATAAGTATCACCAACCTTGAGCTTGGTGGCGTCTCATCCGGTTATGTCATTGCGACCTCTGAACCAGTAGACAGCCGAGTCTCAATTCCGAGCCCTGTTGACATCTACAAAAGACAGGTCTCGATACTCGTTGACATTTACAAAAGACGAGTATCACCAACCTTGAGCTTGGTGGCGTCTCATCCGGTTATGTCATTGCGACCTCTGAACCAGCAGGCAGCCGAGTCTCAATTCCGAGCCCTGTTGACATCTACAAAAGACAGGTCTCGATACTCGTTGACATTTACAAAAGACGAGTATCACCAACCTTGAGCTTGGTGGCGTCTCATCCGGTTATGTCATTGCGACCTCTGAACCAGCAGACAGCTGAGTCTCAATTCCGAGCCCTGTTGACATTTACAAAAGACAGGTCTCGATACTCGTTGACATTTACAAAAGACGAGTATCACCAACCTTGAGCTTGGTGGCGTCTCATCCGGTTATGTCATTGCGACCTCTGAACCAGCAGACAGCTAAGTCTCAATTCCGAGCCCTGTTGACATTTACAAAAGACAGGTCTCGATACTCGTTGACATTTACAAAAGACGGGTATCACCAATTTTTGAAGCTTGGTGGCGTCTCATCCGGTTATGTCATTGCGACCTCTGAACCAGCAGACAGCTAAGTCTCAACCCCGAGCCCTGTTGACATCTACAAAAGACAGGTCTCGATACTTGTCGACATTTACAAAAGACGAGTATCACCTATTTTGAAGCTTGGTGGCTTCTCAACCAGTTATGTCATTGCGACCTCTGAACTGGCAGATAGCCAAGTTTCATCTACCATTGAGCTTAGTAGCGTCTCAACCGGTTATGTCATTGCGACCTCTGAACCAGCAGACAGCTAAGTCTCAACTTTGAGCCTGTTGACACTTACAAAAGACAGGACTCACCGATGCTTGTTGACATTTACAAAAGGCAAGTATCTCCCCTTCAGCCCCGCAAAGGGCTAACCTCGAGATTGCTGACGTCTTAATCGGTTATGTCATTGCGACCTCTGAACCGACGGATAGCCACGTCTCAAAGATTACGTCCTCAAGCGAGAACAAGATTGGAGATTCGACAGAAGCCAAAACAAAAGAAAGAATTTCCATTAATTTCAAAAGATGGGGACACATGGAGGCACGTATACAATGACCTACAAGCGTACACTGTACGATCTGAGCCGCTCTCCGAGGGCGTTTAGCCTCGTCTTCCTGTCATCAGCAGCCTGGGCAAGCGCTTGTGACCTCAGTTCAGCCTCATCAAAGTCCACCGCCTGGGCCAGACGAGCTTCAACTTCCGCCAAAGTTGCCCTCTGTGACAACTCCTGCCGCGCAAGCTCCTCACTCTGAGCTTTGAGTTGTTCAAGCCGCGCAGTTTCCTCAAGACGCACCGGTATGGCCTTGGATAAGAGGAGATTTGCTTTCCTGATCATTTCCTCAGCCTTTGCAATCTTATCCTCAGCGCCAAGAAGAGCACTAGTGGAGGCGTCAATTGCACTTCCAACCTCCGCTTGCCTTGTTTCCAAGGATTTCAAATCAGAAGAGACGGCCTTAGCAGCCTCTTGAGCAGCAAGCCGGGCCTCGTGCTTTCGGGCAACAAGACAGGCGAGCCGCTCATCAGCTAAGAACGCCGGGTCTGAGCGATAGAGACGGCGCCACTCCTCTACAGCCTTCTCAAGTTCATCCACCAGGAGTTCTAAAGCAGCAGCCTGATGATACCCCTCAAAGTCCCGAATGCTCTCAATGTCACGGGAGAGGACCACCTTCAGCTTTGAGAATGGTACAGGCGAGCCCTTCAAAACTAGGTCGATAGTTCGCTCCAAACTTCTATAAAAGCTATCGACCAGGTCACCTATGTAATCATTCTCGGCCTCAGCCATTTCTGGCAGGGAGGAAACCTCGGAGTAATCTACCAGCCTAGTCGACACCGTCGCGGAAGAAGCAGCGGGAACACCGACAGCAGCCGGACAAGCCGAGGGCGATCTCGGCTGAGTCCTCATCGAAACCAGAACGTCAGCCATCGCGGAAGAAGCACTAGCAACCACCTCCTGAGCAGCAGCTTAACCACCAGGGTTGGAGAAGTAGGGCTTGCGATCACCCTCAGTGCCGCACCCGGCAAAACAGTCGGCACCTCACGCGTTGATGTGATTGGGAGTGAGGATACCTCCGGGACTGCCGCCCCCTTCAACCTCTGGTCCTTCAGCTGATTTGGGCTGATAAGAAGGCAGGTCGCCATACAGCGCGTCCAACACAGCAGCATCCGCCGCGGTCGAAGCGCTCATATCACCCCTTGACTCTTCAGGGAAATCACCTGGTCCCCTCGAAGCTGATGCATCTTGAGGCCGGACACCTGTAACAAGACTACGGTCAGTCAGAACATCGCATGCAGGAGAAACCAAGAGGTTACGACAATACCATAAGATGACGTCGCCTCAAACGTCTCGCCAGCCACATCAGTCTCCAGAGGCTCCATCGGAAAATTTTTGGCAGAATCAACACGAATAGCCGGCTCGCTTTCACTTGCCGAGTATCCTGTGGACCACCCGATAGAGCTTGATGCCTCAGGACTTCCTTTAGAAGTCCCAACGCCTGAAGGACCAACATCAGCCGCGCCACTCCCAGACTCTTCCGAGTGAGCAGGGAACCGGCTGCAGCCCCATAAGTGAATAGGGGATCATAATGTTCCCCTTGCTCTCCAGCTGCCTCGGCTCCTGCAACAAGAAGCAAAGGATGAGTTATTTGGAACACACCAAAGGCGTATTATATGGACAAGGTTAATCTTACCCAGACCTGGAGCGAATTCACCACTAGTCGGTTCAGCAACCGACGGTTCAGCTGCTAATGGGGCAGCAGGAGGAATCGCCATAGAGGGATAACCCTCTACGACAATCGTAGGAGCTTGGCGACGAGGCTTCTTCGCCAATGATTTCCTACGAGAGCTACCTGCCTGCTTTCTCTTGAAGTGGACGTCAGAATCCTCTTCTTCCACTTCTCCCGCACGTCGTGGGGAAGATGTCCCCACCACACCTGAGCCAGCCGCATGAGTATCAGCTCCCATCCCCGCCTCGAAGCCAGGACTCCCTGCATCAGAAGCCTCGCTATCATCTACAGTGATGAACTCCTCTAAGCCAGGGACACGAACCCGTTTGCCTTCCTTTCTCTCAGAAGCCTTTCGCTTCAGTCGATGAGAGATTAACTTCACACCTGAGCGGTTGGCATTGAATCCAGGAGGTGTGGAGTTAGAAGCCGCATACCATTGGCAAAAGCACAGGGTCGTCAGAAGGTTGGGATCCTTCAACGGCGTGCGCAGACACGCCCCAGTGCCGCCCGCAGTAAAGAATCGCCAGGCACGGGCCCCATCGATGAGACTCCCCATGAAGGCTAAATCGAGATTGGGGTTGCCCACATACAGCTGGTCGTACCCGAACTGTCGAGCAAACCGGCTTGGGATGTAAGGTTCTAAATAGCAGACATCCCCGCTTCTATACAATAAATGTGAGGGCCGGGTACTGACCAGCCACTCAAAAACCCCCGACTCATGGGAGACCGTCCTGACTCCGCATCTCGGAATTCCTCGTCGTACCCTGCGCCCCGAATGCGAGGAAAACAGCGGAATAAGTTGTAAGCGTCATGACGACGCACTAACTTGCGGGCCTCGGCCACGTAGGTCTTCAGCCAGGAACATCCTTCGAATCGGCGGAGAAGAGCCATTCGAACACCTTGCGGAGGGTCCTCTCCAGCTTCAATCAAAGAAGGGCAGTGTAAGGCAAACCACGCCATTAAGTGTATGGCAGGCCCACCCTAGGATTAGGTCCATCACAAGGCAGGATGGCACTCTTCCCACGCCTCGTCGCCGGTGGCCTGCAGAAAGCCTCCGTTAATGCGCGAAGGCCTCTTTGAATACAGCACACCATGGCCGGAAGGAGACCCAGACGGTGGCCATGCACCAAGCGAACGGCAGGCAGCAAAATATTCGGGTGGACGATGTCACCCGAGGAGGATGGCACTACGCATTTCTTCAACCAGACGGTTAAGAAACCGGCCAACAGTGCCTTCCGGGACATCGGCTGACAAGCCTGATGGTGAAAGCTCCGAAGGACATCACCCTTCTTATAGGGACCATCGTCTTCTGTTATGACAATATCCCTTTGGAGGCATACCTCCATCCGTTCAAAAATGTCGCCATCTGCGACTCCACAATGAGCTGCCTCAGGAGCATTCTTCATATCCGGGAATAGGTAACTCGCCCAGTTTTTCAAGCTCTTCGAGCTACCCTTGCTGCCACCATGGATGCTAGAACAAATGTGCAAATGGCACATTAACTCCCGATAAGTTTCAAATAAAGCAGGCTCCTGCTTCTCCAGAAGAGCCAACTCTGTCTCGCATGGAAAGTACTCTTCATACGGGAGAGACCCGAAGGGCAGGGCAGTGCGAGGTCCGGTGATGGCGAGCGGCGGCAGGCGGAAAACTGTACGCGGTGAACCTGAGAACAGATACTCAAAAAACAGAGAAAACAGAGGATTTTTTGTGCTGCGAGAAGATGCAGCATTTGATTTTTTTCACTTCTCCTTTTATTATACAAAACAAAGAGAAAGAGGGCCTACAAAATAGGATCGTGGCCACGCACAGCATGACCACGTCTCTCGGCGCCGTGAGGGATGCTCACGACGCCCCTGGCGCGCACGGCTTCCACAATCTGGGGCTCGTGCGCGCGTACATGCGGAACGGGAAAGAACGGAAACAAACTTAGCTAATTAAATTGAAAAGGTCAAGGCTTAGCTAACAATTCTCCCCCTAAGCCTTGCTTTGCTTGATCTCGACGAGGCCAAGTCTGGAACGCAGCTGAATGAACCTCTCACGTCCGAGCGCCTTCGTCAAGATATCTGCCAGTTGATTGTTGGTGTCGATTGGCTCCACCCTCACCCTGTTGTCCTCGATACACTGCCTGATGAAGTGATACTTGGTGTCTATATGTTTGCTGCGATCGTGGAACACAGGGTTCTTGCTCAACTGGATCGCAGATTGATTGTCGATCTTCAGAGTGATTGCGCCGGTTTCTTCTTCTCCCTGAGCTCGGCAAGGAGTCGTGCCAGCCCTGACATGTAGCCGTGGTGGCCGCAATGTACTCTGCCTCGCAGCTCGACAAGGCCACCACCTTCTGCTTCTGGGATTGCCAAGTGACCAGATTGCCGCTAAGGAAGAACAACACGCCAGTGGTGCTCTTGCGTGTATCAACATCTCCGGCAAGGTCGCTATCGCTGTAGCCGACCAAGTCACTGCCTCCTTTCTTCCTTCCATAGTGGCACCCGAAGTTCACCGTCCCTGCAACGTAGCGCAGCACGCGCTTGACGGCCACCAGATGCTCTGTTGTAAGCTTCTCCATGAACCTGCTGACGTACCCCACGGCATACGCGATGTCCGGCCTTGTGTTCACCAGGTAACGCAAGGCGCCCATGATTCTGCGATATTCAGTAGCATCTACGGCAGGGGCGGTGCTTGCCTTACTTAATTTCAGGCGGGACTCGATAGGAGTGTGGCTCGGGTTGCAGTCACTCAGGCCTGCTGCTGTCAGGATCTTCACCGCATAGGCTAATTGGCTCACGGTGATGCCGCCGTTGTTCTGGACCACCTCCAGGCCGAGGTAGTTGCGCAGCAGTCCCAGATCCGCCATCTGGAACGTGGCCTTCATCTCCTCCTTGAACTGCTTGAGCTCGGAGTGGCTGCCGCCGGTGATGATGAGATCATCGACGTAGACGCCCACCACGAGTCGATGCTCGCCCACGCCACGCATGTACACGGCATGCTCAAACTCGCTGCGCCGGAAACCGAGCGCCACCAACGACGCGTCCAGCTTGGCGTACCAGGCGCGTGGTGCTTGGCGAAGCCCATAGAGCGCCTTGGACAGGCGCAGCACCTTTTGCTCTTCGCCGGCGACGATGAAGCCCGGTGGCTGTGTGACGTAGACCTCTTCCTGGAGTTCCCCATTGAGAAAGGCCGACTTGACGTCCATGTGATGGACCGGCCACCCCTCGCTTGCCGCGTGTGCCAGCAGGAGCCGAACAGACTCAAGCCGTGCCACGGGCGCGAAGACTTCATCAAAGTCGACGCCTTGTTGCTGCACGTAGCCTTTTGCCACACGACGCGCCTTGTGCTTGGTGACGACCCCGGCTGCATCCTTCTTGATCTTAAAGACCCACTTGAGGCCGATCGGGCGATGGTTCGCCGGTGCCTCGACCAGCTCCCATGTACCATTGGCCTCGATCGCTGTCATCTCGTCGAGCATCGCCTTCCGCCAACACTCGTACGCTTGAGCTTCTTGGAATGACGCCGGCTCGTCGGTGTTCATCAACAAATCCTCCCCAAGCTCCCGTCGTGCCAAACCCGGAATTGCCGCTGGCCCGATGACGTCCCCGATGCTGCGAAGCCGAAGAGGCGCGTCGTCGTGGTCCGCGTCGAGGTCGGGCGACACTGGTGTGCCTGGTGCAGGGGACGCCGGCTGTATGCCTGGTGCAGGGGATGTCGCCGGTGTGCTCGGCGCAGCGGGCGCCGCCTGCTCCTCCTGGTGCGTGATCACCACCTCGGGATGACTCACGGTCACATAGTCGATGAAGAAGTCGCTGTCGACTTGGTCGTCGTCCCATTTCCACTTCGCCTCCTCGTCGAACACCACGTCGCGTGTGACGCACACACGCCTAGTCGCCGGGTCATAGGTGCGGTACGCCTTGGAGCCCGGCTCGTATCCGATGAAGATCGTCGGCTTGCTGCGGTCGTCGAGCTTCTTGAGGTGTCCGGTCGTCTTGACGTGTGCGACGCAGCCGAAAGTTCGCAGATGGTGCACCCCCGGCCTGCTGCCCGTCCACAGCTCGTACGGTGTCCTGCCCCCAGCTCCCTTGGTCGACGCGCGGTTCAGGATGTAGACCGCCGTTGTCACTGCTTCGCCCCAAACTTGCCTGGGAGCCCCTTCGCCTTGAGCATGCTCCGCGCTGTGCCGACCACAGTCTGGTTCCTGCGCTCGACGACGCCATTTTGTTGCGGCGTGTATTGCGCCGTCAGCTCACGCCGGATGCCCAGCTCGGCGAAGTATTTGTTGAAGTTGCCCACCGTGAACTCTCCCCCGCGATCGGTACGCAGAGCGCGCAGCTTCTTCCCGCTCTTACGCTCAGCTGCCGCCTGGATTCGCTGGATCGCCGCCGGCGCGGCATCCTTTGTGGGAAGCAAGGCCACCCACATGTACCGGCTGTAGTCATCGACGAGAAGAAGGAAGTAGCGGTTGCCGCTCGGTGTTGCCGGGGTGATTGGGCCGCAGAGGTCGCCGTGCACCAGCTCGAGCACCTCTGTCGAGCGTCTCTGTGCTTTGTGCGGGAACGGGGAACGCCGGTGCTTGCCGGCCAGGCATGCCTCGCACACCTGCTCAACCTGCGACAAGAGCGGCAGCCCGCGAACAAGCTCCTCTCGCCCCATCTTGCGCAGTGCGGCGAAGTTGATGTGGCCGAATCGGGCGTGCCAGCGCCACGCATCCTCGCCGGCGACCGCGTTCAGGCAGACTGGCCGTGCGATGTCGATGTCGCGCACGTACAGCCTGCCCGGACTGCGATGGATCTTGACCAGCAGCCGCATGTGCTCGTCGCGGACACACATCACGCCGTCCTGCACAAGGATCTGGAATCCGGCCTCGTCCAGCTGCCCGCAGCTGATGATGTTGGCGGTGAGGCGCGGGATGTAGTAGACGTTGGCGAGGGTGCGATGCTCGCCATTCTTGCATGCGAAGAGGACCGTGCCGCATCCCTCGATGCGAACGACAGAGCCGTCACCGAACTTGACGGAGCCGGTCACACCAGTGTCGAGGTCGGAGAAGGCGGCCTTGGAGCCCGTCATGTGGTTTGACGCTCCAGTGTCGAAGATCCACTTCTTGGAGCTGCTCTCTTCATTACCGTGGACGGCATACGCTTTTTCTTCCATCAGCACCACATGATGAATGGGTGCCAGTGGCAAGGGAGACGCGGGCTCCATTGGTGAGGTTGGAGCTAGAGTGCTTGAAGATGACAGCTCCAATGCACATGATGAGATGAGCAGCTGCTTGCTCAGCTCCGAGGATGCTTGTCCACTTGCGGATGGTGGTACCTGCGTACATGAGCATGGCGTTATTGCCGAGGTCGTCGACGAGTTGCCGTCGTTGTGGACGAGGAGGCTCGGCTCATTGTCCTCAGCCACATGGGTCTGCTCCTGCCTGTGTTTGCTCCTGCAGTCCTTGGCCCAATGGCCAATCTTGCCGCAACTGTGGCACTTGTCTCCATTTCGGCCCGGCGGTGGCTTGTAGCCGTCCCCACCGTCGCCATTTGAGCTCCCCCTTCTTCCGGATTTACCGCCTCTTCCGCCGCGACCGCGCTTGCCATGCCCGCCGGAACCGACGCCACGACGAGAGCTTGCCGCCTCCTTCTGCTTGTACCTCTCTAGCCACTGTTCCTCCGTGAGATACAGTTTGTCGCCGTCCCGACCGTTGACAGGGTCGATGTCGTCTTCGGCTGCTTTGAGGCGGCCGGTGATCTCCTCTACAGACAGGTCATCCACATCAAGTAGAGTTTCTATGGAAAGAACAAGCTGCTTGTACCTCGGGCGAGCGACTCGGAGATACTTGTCGACGATCTTGGACTTGGGCTCGGGATCGCCCAGGGTTGCCAGCTCGTTGGTGAGGTTGTTGAGGCGCATAGCGAAATCCTCCACGGACTCCCCATCACGGAACGCGAGCAGCTCGTACTCGCGCCGCAACTTCTGCGTGGTTGCCTTGCGGACTCGGTCGTCGCCGATCCGCATGGTCTTGAGGCAGTCCCACGCCTCCTTCGCCGACTCCTTGGTCGCGAGCGTGGAGAGCATATCCACCGGCACGGCGCTGCAGATCGCGTCGAGCGCCATGCGATCCACTTGGAACTCGGCGTCGCCGACTTCGACCGCGTCCCACAGCGAGCGCGCCTCCAGCTTGATCTTCATCAGCAGGGACTCTGATACCAGATCCTTGTGCAGGACGGCGTGATGCGTGTCCGCGACGAGCACTTGCGTCTGCTGGTCAAGATCCATCGCAGTCCGGGCAGGCTGTACGTGCGCGACATCGACATCGCACGGCCAGTCTGCCTGAACGCGGTCGCCGGCGAGGATGCGTGGCGCTGGCACGCCCGATTCGGCCACATCAACTTCACCGCACTGCGCAAGATGGGGCGAGAGGAGCTTGTTCGTGGGCTGCCGCTCTTGTCGCAGGTTGAGCAGGTGTGCGAGGCATGGCTGGCCGGCAAGCACCGGCGTTCCCCGTTCCCGCACCAAGCACAGAGACGCTCGACGGAGGTGCTCGAGCTGGTGCACGGCGACCTCTGCGGCCCAATCACCCCGGCAACACCGAGCGGCAACCGCTACTTCCTTCTTCTCGTCGATGACTACAGCCGGTACATGTGGGTGGCCTTGCTTCCCACAAAGGATGCCGCGCCGGCGGCGATCCAGCGAATCCAGGCGGCAGCTGAGCGTAAGAGCGGGAAGAAGCTGCGCGCTCTGCGTACCGATCGCGGGGGAGAGTTCACGGTGGGCAACTTCAACAAATACTTCGCCGAGCTGGGCATCCGGCGTGAGCTGACGGCGCCATACACGCCGCAACAAAATGGCATCGTCGAGCGCAGGAACCAGACTGTGGTCGGCACAGCGCGGAGCATGCTCAAGGCGAAGGGGCTCCCAGGCAAGTTTTGGGGCGAAGCGGTGACAACGGCGGTCTACATCCTGAACCGCGCGTCGACCAAGGGAGCTGGGGGCAGGACACCGTACGAGCTGTGGACGGGCAGCAGGCCGGGGGTGCACCATCTGCGAACTTTCGGCTGCGTCGCACACGTCAAGACGACCGGACACCTCAAGAAGCTCGACGACCGCAGCAAGCCGACGATCTTCATCGGATACGAGCCGGGCTCCAAGGCGTACCGCACCTATGACCCGGCGACTAGGCGTGTGTGCGTCACACGCGACGTGGTGTTCGACGAGGAGGCGAAGTGGAAATGGGACGACGACCAAGTCGACAGCGACTTCTTCATCGACTATGTGACCGTGAGTCATCCCGAGGTGGTGATCACGCACCAGGAGGAGCAGGCGGCGCCCGCTGCGCCGAGCACACCGGCGACATCCCCTGCACCAGGCATACAGCCGGCGTCCCCTGCACCAGGCACACCAGTGTCGCCCGACCTCGACGCGGACCACGACGACGCGCCTCTTCGACTTCGCAGCATCGGGGACGTCATCGGGCCAGCGGCAATTCCGGGTTTGGCACGACGGGAGCTTGGGGAGGATTTGTTGATGGTGAACACCGACGAGCCGGCGTCATTCCAAGAAGCTCAAGCGTACGAGTGTTGGCGGAAGGCGATGCTCGATGAGATGACAGCGATCGAGGTCAATGGTACATGGGAGCTGGTCGAGGCACCGGCGAACCATCGCCCGATCGGCCTCAAGTGGGTCTTTAAGACCAAGAAGGATGCAGCCGGGGTCGTCACCAAGCATAAGGCGCGTCGTGTGGCAAAAGGCTACGTGCAGCAATAAGGCGTCGACTTTGATGAAGTCTTCGCGCCCGTGGCACGGCTTGAGTCTGTTCGGCTCCTGCTGGCACACGCGGCAAGCGAGGGGTGGCCGGTCCATCACATGGACGTCAAGTCGGCCTTCCTCAATGAGAAACTCCAGGAAGAGGTCTACGTCACAGCCACCGGGCTTCATCGTCGCCGCCGGCGAAGAGCAAAAGGTGCTGCGCCTGTCCAAGGCGCTCTATGGGCTTCGCCAAGCACCACGCGCCTGGTACGCCAAGCTGGACGCGTCGTTGGTGGCGCTCGGTTTCCGGCGCAGCGAGTCTGAGCATGCCGTGTACATGCGTGGCGTGGGCGAGCATCGGCTCGTGGTGGGCGTCTACGTCGATGATCTCATCATCACCGGCGGCAGCCACTCCGAGCTCAAGCAGTTCAAGGAGGAGATGAAGGCCACGTTCCAGATGGCGGATCTGGGACTGCTGCGCTACTACCTCGGCCTGGAGGTGGTCCAGAACAACGGCGACATCACCGTGAGCCATGGAGCCTATGCGGTGAAGATCCTGACAGCAGCAGGCCTGAGTGACTGCAACCCGAGCCACACTCCTATCGAGTCCCGCCTGAAATTAAGTAAGGCAAGCACCGCCCCTGCCGTAGATGCTACTGAATATCGCAGAATCGTGGGCACCTTGCATTACCTAGTGAACACAAGGCCGAACATCGCGTATGCCGTGGGGTACGTCAGCAGGTTCATGGAGAAGCCTACAACAGAGCATCTGGTGGCCGTCAAGCGCGTGCTGCGCTACGTTGCAGGGACGGTGAACTTCGGGTGCCACTATGGAAGGAAGAAAGGAGGCAGTGACTTGGTCGGCTACAGCGATAGCGACCTTGCCGGAGATGTTGATACACGCAAGAGCACCACTGGCGTGTTGTTCTTCCTTGGCGGCAATCTGGTCACTTGGCAATCCCAGAAGCAGAAGGTGGTGGCCTTGTCGAGCTGCGAGGCAGAGTACATTGCGGCCACCACGGCTACATGTCAGGGTATTTGGCTGGCACGACTCCTTGCCGAGCTCAGGGGAGAAGAAGAAACCGGCGCAATCACTCTGAAGATCGACAATCAATCTGCGATCCAGTTGAGCAAGAACCCTGTGTTCCACGATCGCAGCAAACATATAGACACCAAGTATCACTTCATCAGGCAGTGTATCGAGGACAATAGGGTGAGGGTGGAGCAATCGACACCAACAATCAACTGGCAGATATCTTGACGAAGGCGCTCGGACGTGAGAGGTTCATTCAGCTGCGTTCCAGACTTGGCCTCGTCGAGATCAAGCAAAGCAAGGCTTAGGGGGAGAATTGTTAGCTAAGCCTTGACCTTTTCAATTTAATTAGCTAAGTTTGTTTCCGTTCTTTCCCGTTCCGCATGTACGCGCGCACGAGCCCCAGATTGTGGAAGCCGTGCGCGCCAGGGGCGTCGTGAGCATCCCTCACGGCGCCGAGAGACGTGGTCATGCTGTGCGTGGCCACGATCCTATTTTGTTGGCCCTCTTTCTCTTTGTTTTGCATAATAAAAGGAGAAGTGAAAAAAACCAAAAGCTGCATCTTCTCGCAGCACAAAAAATCCTCTATTTTCCTCTGTTTTTTGAGTATCAGGTGATAGACCTGCGAGGTCCGGTGATGGCGAGCGGCGGCAGGCGGCAAGCTGTACGCGGTGAACCTGAGAACAGATACTCAAAAAACAGAGGAAAACAGAGGATTTTTTGTGCTGCGAGAAGATACAGCTTTTGGTTTTTTTCACTTCTCCTTTTATTATGCAAAACAAAGAGAAAGAGGGCCTACAAAATAGGATCGTGGCCACGCACAGCATGACCACGTCTCTCGGCGCCGTGAGGGATGCTCACGACGCCCCTGGCGCGCACGGCTTCCACAATCTGGGGCTCGTGCGCGCGTACATGCGGAACGGGAAAGAACGGAAACAAACTTAGCTAATTAAATTGAAAAGGTCAAGGCTTAGCTAACAATTCTCCCCCTAAGCCTTGCTTTGCTTGATCTCGACGATGCCAAGTCTGGAACGCAGCTGAATGAACCTCTCACGTCCGAGCGCCTTCGTCAAGATATCTGCCAGTTGATTGTTGGTGTCGATTGGCTCCACCCTCACCATGTTGTCCTCGATACACTGCCTGATGAAGTGATACTTGGTGTCTATATGTTTGCTGCGATCGTGGAACACAGGGTTCTTGCTCAACTGGATCGCAGATTGATTGTCGATCTTCAGAGTGATTGCGCCGGTTTCTTCTTCTCCCCTGAGCTCGGCGGGAGTCGTGCCAGCCAAATACCCTGACATGTAGCCGTGGTGGCCGCAATGTACTCTGCCTCGCAGCTCGACAAGGCCACCACCTTCTGCTTCTGGGATTGCCAAGTGACCAGATTGCCGCCAAGGAAGAACAACACGCCAGTGGTGCTCTTGCGTGTATCAACATCTCCGGCAAGGTCGCTATCGCTGTAGCCGACCAAGTCACTGCCTCCTTTCTTCCTTCCATAGTGGCACCCGAAGTTCACCGTCCCTGCAACGTAGTGCAACACGCGCTTGACGGCCACCAGATGCTCTGTTGTAGGCTTCTCCATGAACCTGCTGACGTACCCCACGGCATACGCGATGTTCGGCCTTGTGTTCACCAGGTAACGAAAGGCGCCCACGATTCTGCGATATTCAGTAGCATCTACGGCAGGGGCGGTGCTTGCCTTAATTTCAGGCGGGACTCCATAGGAGTGTGGCTCGGGTTGCAGTCACTCAGGCCTGCTGCTGTCAGGATCTTCACCGCATAGGCTCTTTGGCTCACGGTGATGCCGCCGTTGTTCTGGACCACCTCCAGGCCGAGGTAGTAGCGCAGCAGTCCCAGATCCGCCATCTGGAACGTGGCCTTCATCTCCTCCTTGAACTGCTTGAGCTCGGAGTGGCTGCCGCCGGTGATGATGAGATCATCGACGTAGACGCCCACCACGAGCCGATGCTCGCCCACGCCACGCATGTACACGGCGTGCTCAGACTCGCTGCGCCGGAAACGAGCGCCACCAACGACGCGTCCAGCTTGGCGTACCAGGCGCGTGGTGCTTGGCGAAGCCCATAGAGCGCCTTGGACAGGCGCAACACCTTTTGCTCTTTGCCGGCGACGATGAAGCCCGGTGGCTGTGTAACGTAGACCTCTTCCTGGAGTTCCCCATTGAGGAAGGCCGACTTGACGTCCATGTGATGGACCGGCCACCCCTCGCTTGCCGCGTGTGCCAGCAGGAGCCGAACAGACTCAAGCCGTGCCACGGGCGCGAAGACTTTCATCAAAGTCGACGCCTTGTTGCTGCACGTAGCCTTTTGCCACAAGACGCACCTTGTGCTTGGTGACGACCCCGGCTGCATCCTTCTTGGTCTTAAAGACCCACTTGAGGCCGATCGGGCGATGGTTCGCCGGTGCCTCGACCAGCTCCCATGTACCATTGGCCTCGATCGCTGTCATCTCGTCGAGCATCGCCTTCCGCCAACGCTCGTACGCTTGAGCTTCTTGGAATGACACCGGCTCGTCGGTGTTCACCATCAACAAATCCTCCCCAAGCTCCCGTCGTGCCAAACCCGGAATTGCCGCTGGCCCGATGACGTCCCCGATGCTGCGAAGCCGAAGAGGCGCGTCGTCGTGGTCCGCGTCGAGGTCGGGCGACACTGGTGTGCCTGGTGCAGGGGACGCCGGCTGTATGCCTGGTGCAGGGGATGTCGCCGGTGTGCTCGGCGCAGCGGGCGCCGCCTGCTCCTCCTGGTGCGTGATCACCACCTCGGGATGACTCACGGTCACATAGTCGATGAAGAAGTCGCTGTCGACTTGGTCGTCGTCCCATTTCCACTTCGCCTCCTCGTCGAACACCACGTCGCGTGTGACGCACACACGCCTAGTCGCCGGGTCATAGGTGCGGTACGCCTTGGAGCCCGGCTCGTATCCGATGAAGATCGTCGGCTTGCTGCGGTCGTCGAGCTTCTTGAGGTGTCCGGTCGTCTTGACGTGTGCGACGCAGCCGAAAGTTCGCAGATGGTGCACCCCCGGCCTGCTGCCCGTCCACAGCTCGTACGGTGTCCTGCCCCCAGCTCCCTTGGTCGACGCGCAGTTCAGGATGTAGACCGCCGTTGTCACCGCTTCGCCCCAAAACTTGCCTGGGAGCCCCTTCGCCTTGAGCATGCTCCGCGCTGTGCCGACCACAGTCTGGTTCCTGCGCTCGACGACGCCATTTTGTTGCGGCGTGTATTGCGCCGTCAGCTCACGCCGGATGCCCAGCTCGGCGAAGTATTTGTTGAAGTTGCCCACCGTGAACTCTCCCCCGCGATCGGTACGCAGAGCGCGCAGCTTCTTCCCGCTCTTACGCTCAGCTGCCGCCTGGATTCGCTGGATCGCCGCCGGCGCGGCATCCTTTGTGGGAAGCAAGGCCACCCACATGTACCGGCTGTAGTCATCGACGAGAAGAAGGAAGTAGCGGTTGCCGCTCGGTGTTGCCGGGGTGATTGGGCCGCAGAGGTCGCCGTGCACCAGCTCGAGCACCTCTGTCGAGCGTCTCTGTCTTTGTGCGGGAACGGGGAACGCCGGTGCTTGCCGGCCAGGCATGCCTCGCACACCTGCTCAACCTGCGACAAGAGCGGCAGCCCGCGAACAAGCTCCTCTCGCCCCATCTTGCGCAGTGCGGCGAAGTTGATGTGGCCGAATCGGGCGTGCCAGCGCCACGCATCCTCGCCGGCGACCGCGTTCAGGCAGACTGGCCGTGCGATGTCGATGTCGCGCACGTACAGCCTGCCCGGACTGCGATGGATCTTGACCAGCAGCCGCATGTGCTCGTCGCGGACACGCATCACGCCGTCCTGCACAAGGATCTGGAATCCGGCCTCGTCCAGCTGCCCGCAGCTGATGATGTTGGCGGTGAGGCGCGGGATGTAGTAGACGTTGGCGAGGGTGCGATGCTCGCCATTCTTGCATGCGAAGAGGACCGTGCCGCATCCCTCGATGCGAACGACAGAGCCGTCACCGAACTTGACGGAGCCGGTCACACCAGTGTCGAGGTCGGAGAAGGCGGCCTTGGAGCCCGTCATGTGGTTTGACGCTCCAGTGTCGAAGATCCACTTCTTGGAGCTGCTCTCTTCATTACTGTGGACGACATACGCTTTTTCTTCCATCAGCACCACATGATGAATGGGTGCCAGTGGCAAGGGAGACGCGGGCTTCATTGGTGAGGTTGGAGCTAGAGTGCTTGAAGATGACAGCTCCAATGCACATGATGAGATGAGTAGCTGCTTGCTCAGCTCCGAGGATGCTTGTCCACTTGCGGATGGTGGTACCTGCGTACATGAGCATGGCGTTATTACCGAGGTCGTCGACGAGTTGCCGTCGTTGTGGACGAGGAGGAGGCTCGGCTCATCGTCCTCAGCCACATGGGTCTGCTCCTGCCTGGGTTTGCTCCTGCAGTCCTTGGCCCAATGGCCAATCTTGCCGCAACTGTGGCACTTGTCTCCATTTCGGCCCGGCGGTGGCTTGTAGCCGTCCCCGCCGTCGCCATTTGAGCTCCCCCTTCTTCCAGATTTACCGCCTCTTCCGCCGCGACCGCGCTTGCCATGCCCGCCGGAACCGACGCCACGGCGAGAGCTTGCCGCCTCCTTCTGCTTGTACCTCTCTAGCCACTGTTCCTCCGTGAGATACAGTTTGTCGCCGTCCCGACCGTTGACAGGGTCGATGTCGTCTTCGGCTGCTTTGAGGCGGCCGGTGATCTCCTCTACAGACAGGTCATCCACATCAAGTAGAGTTTCTATGGAAAGAACAAGCTGCTTGTACCTCGGGCGAGCGACTCGGAGATACTTGTCGACGATCTTGGACTTGGGCTCGGGATCGCCCAGGGTTGCCAGCTCGTTGGTGAGGTTGTTGAGGCGCATAGCGAAATCCTCCACGGACTCCCCATCACGGAACGCGAGCAGCTCGTACTCGCGCCGCAACTTCTGCGTGGTTGCCTTGCGGACTCGGTCGTCGCCGATCCGCATGGTCTTGAGGCAGTCCCACGCCTCCTTCGCCGACTCCTTGGTCGCGAGCGTGGAGAGCATATCCACCGGCACGGCGCTGCAGATCGCGTCGAGCGCCATCCGATCCACTTGGAACTCGGCGTTGCCGACTTCGACCGCGTCCCACAGCGAGCGCGCCTCCAGCTTGATCTTCATCAGCAGGGACCACTCGTTGTAATTTGTCTTGGTGAGAACGGGTATTTGACCGGGCCTGCCGGCACAACCTTCTCGATGACGCGCTCCACCACAACTTGCTCCTTCCCCCGCGGCTTGCACGAAGGAGACCTTCCGCGTCGTTCACTCGGTGTAACCGAACGTGCCTCGCGTGATGCCATGTGCCCAGAGAGGCTCTGATACCAGGTGATAGACCTGCGAGGTCCGGTGATGGCGAGCGGCGGCAGGCGGCAAGCTGTACGCGGTGAACCTGAGAACAGATACTCAAAAACAGAGGAAAACAGAGGATTTTTTGTGCTGCAAGAAGATGCAGCTTTTGGTTTTTTTCACTTCTCCTTTTATTATGCAAAACAAAGAGAAAGAGGGCCTACAAAATAGGATCGTGGCCACGCACAGCATGACCACGTCTCTCGACGCCGTGAGGGATGCTCACGACGCCCCTGGCGCGCACGGCTTCCACAATCTGGGGCTCGTGCGCGCGTACATGCGGAACGGGAAAGAACGGAAACAAACTTAGCTAATTAAATTGAAAATGTCAAGGAGATGCTAACAGGCAGAGATTTCCCTCATCTCGTGTAAGGTCATGCCCAACTCGCCAACCGGGGTGAAGAAGGTCCCCGAAGCTGGGCAATACAACTCAAGGATGGCGTAGAAGCACGCCACCTTCATATCAATGCCGTAGCAGGTTGCCCTTACGGCCTCATAGAGGTTCAACCTCTCCAAGTCCTCCTCGAAGTGAGCGAGGATATAGTTGGTTAGGTCCGCCTACCATGTCTTTGGGGGGTGAACCCAACCAGGAGTCCTGAAGTCAGTGGCGGGATAATTCCCGTCAACTGCGCAGAATTGGGTGCCAAAGGTCTGCGCCATAGCCAGTTTCTCTCCTACCGGAAGCTCCCGCGACACGTTTCCAGGATATAGGCCTATTATGTTGTGAGGAGGGCCCGCCCTTGAAAAACCAGGAGACTGAGATTTTAATCTCCCGACGTGGACGGACTCGACACTTCGGCTCACGCCCCACACCATCTTCCGAGCCTGAGTTACACACTCAAAAGAAGACAAAGGAAAGTGCCGCTTGTTAGACGGAAGATAAAACTTCTCGCCATCCAACTCGAAGATCCACTGTCCCTCGCCTGCCTGCAATTGGCGATCAGGATCAGACGCGGCATCTCCGAACATGAAATTGGGCTTTTTATAAGTCCGACGGTCGATGTCTTCGAGAGGAGCGGTGGTTAGAATACTCCTCATGGTTAGCGGATCACCACCATGGATAAACGTGTCCCGGACGACGGAACTCCGCTCACTAAAGAGAGAAGCCTGGCCATAGAATTGAAGGCTGATGCTGCCATCCGCTCGGCTGGTCATCCCAAATAGACTATTCAAGGGACCAGGGGTGTAAGGCACTGCAAGAAAGAAAAGAGAACTATGATTAGTTCATCAGTCAAGCGGACATGGAGATATAAGATTCGCTAAGGCATAGCCTCGCCCCGTGAGCAAGGCCAGTAAGGCGACAGCCTCGACAAAGCTTGATCTCGCAGACAAATCTGCATTTTGCAGAAAACGTCTAAGTACCAACTTCGCTTAAGCGAGAAGTGGTATAGCCCTAAGGGCTGACGTCATCAAGAGGGTGTTATGGTCAAGAGTCATCCTTCGTGGCCATGACTGAAGGGACAGACCCGAGTCCTGTTCCTCAAACAGGACGAAGACAGCCCAAGTAATGGCTTCGTACGGAAGCCTAAAGAAGAACTATTCAGTTCTTAATTCCCTGTACAAGGAAGATAGGGAAATTCAGGGAAACGAGTTCCCTAACGAGAACAAACCATATTCCGTCGTCCTGATAAGCCAAATACTGGCTTTAAAAGAGAAAGACCACAGTCTCTAATTAGGAGAGAAAATCCCTTACCGGTGACTGGTCGCTCGATGACCGGAGGAGGAGACCCTCCGTTGCAGAAGTCGCCACTTCTTTCCCCGCTCGTCTTTTGGGCGCCATTGAAGAGCTACAAGAGTTCTCAAAGCTCTCTGAATGAAGAAGGAAGAGGAAGAGGGAAAGTCAAGAAATTTCTCTGAAAAAGGAGATCTTTTCCTGTTCAGCCCGATCGGGCTTTTATAGGCCAATCAGCGCCTGAAACGAGGCCTCGAAAAGGGCATACGCCGCCGTTTCGAATTAATTCGAAACGCCACCCGAAGCGCCTCCCCGAGAAGCGCTGCTTCGATCCTACTAAGGGTTAACTTCGCCCTGGCTTAAAATGCGGGCTTCGCGCAATCCTTCAGGGACTTCGCCAGAAGGCTTATCTTAGCCCCCTAAAAAGGCGTTGTTCGCGGGACATGCCAGTTTCGCGAAGTTCATTTAAAGAAGGGACTATGTCCTTAACTCCGCATACAATTTAGCTCCGCTATAGCCAAATTCTCAATGAAAGCAAGCAAAGATCTGATAATCAAGAGATGAACTTTCATTGATTTAAAAGGAAGAGTACATTGATATTACATCAAAGTTGTGTTTCATACAACACACCCAGTTGCTTAACAAGGTCATCCGCGCAAAAGGCATACAAGTGGTTTTGTCCGCTTCTAAGTCAAACCGACTGGACAAAGAAGGCCTTCCTCCTGCACAGGGCTGTAATCAGTGGTGCCGCAAGGACACGGTCATTATTCTCCACAAAAATGGCAGATCTTGCCAGGCCATTTTTGTTGAAGCCTGGCAATAAAAACCTATCGCCGCCAACACGATAAATCACGTATAATGGGAATTGGCAGTGATACCAGTGATCTAACGGGTGTAATGCCCGCTTTCACGAAGTGGATCGCCCCCAAAGGCCACCAAAGTTGAAAGTCGGCAATGATGCCGGCGATCCCACAGGCGACGCCCACTATCAAAAGCGGCAGCTAGCCTTACCTCAGAACGAATCACCTCGGGGCTGCCACAGCCTCTGGGACACGCACCCGCTGCCCAATTGTTCCTCCTGCTTAAAAGTAAAGCTTCAACCGGGGAAACATAAGGCAATTTTATGGTTCCTTCCATCAAGTCACAAGATTGGCGAACATAGCCCACTGCAAGGCAAATCAGAAAAGATTAGCAACTAAGCACAGAAGAGGCCACAAAAGAATTAAGCCAAATCTTTTAGGTCGAAGCGATCCAGTTTCAGTAAAGCAGAGGGTAAGCCTCGCCTGCACAGCACTGATAGGCTGGCTCAGCAAACGCCAAGTCCAAGCCTCGCCTATATGGCTAGCCAGACTGATCCTGAGGGACGCAGTCTTAGCTCCACCTATATGGCAAGACTGGCTCAACTATTGAAGAGACCAAGTTCCAAGTTCTGCCTGTACAGCGGACTTAATGTGCAGTGATCTTTTTCTGATCAAGTAAAAATGATAGCTTCGCTGGGAAGCTATGCCAAAATCCTTCTCTGCAGATCAGTTAAATGGAGAACAATGGAAGCTAATCCCTGAAGCAGCTGCTGAAGATGAATCAAGGAAGATGAATTCCCTAAAATCGGTGGAGTCGTTGAACGATCAAGACTTACCAGTCCTTGGCTGGATAATGATCAGAGTGGGCATTCCCACTAATTCAGAGATCTGAGTATCTCTCTAAACCAAGAGAAGAGAAGAGAGGCAAAGCACTTCTCTTCAGAGGACTTCAAGTGTCCTATTTATAGGCCTCATGGCCTGAGCGCTGCCGCCTCAAGCGTGGAAGCACGAGCGCATTTAAGGCATTTACTGCGCCTTGAGAATAGGGACGGTTTCCCTTGGAACCGTGCGAAGGGAGAAAACGTCTCCCTCATAAAAGGCACTTATAGCGCCTTGAAGAAAGGGAATATCCTCCCTTGAAAACGTGCAAATCGGAGAATATCTTCCCCGGTCAGCGCAAGAGAAGGAAAAAATCTTGCTTGAAAATCGACCCACGGCAGTTGGTCTCGGGAAAGCGACATGCGCTCCCAAGCGAAAATATCTTCAGAAGCCCAGACGCGGGGCTACCCGCACGCGAAGCTATTCAGAGGCACGAACCTGTGCAATTCTTCGGCAAACATCCCAAAGCAGGATTTAAAGCGAAGCTGAACTCAACCATCATGGCGACGTTCATTCACCACCGATCAAAGCAGTTCAAAGTGTTTCAAAGTCTGAGCCATTGCAGACTTTCGAAAACTTTGAAGGGGGTCTTGTTGACACTTAAAAAAGACAAGATTCTCGTTGGTCCGAACAATGTCTAAACTTGTTGACATTTACAAAAGACAAGTGACAGACGAGCTGAAGACCAGTTTTCACCCATCTCCGAGCGAGGGACAAGGAAGCAACTTGGACTCCACTGATCCAGTAAGCAGACAGTGAACCCAGATTGTTTCTAAACAGACCTCAGCAGGTCTTAGATGCTAGCACTTAGCATCACACGAGCCCAAAGGGATAGCCTCGCTTGAGAGGCTAATATCACCCGACTTCGTCTCGAAGACATCCAAAGCCTCGCCAGGAAGCTAACTCGCATCTTCGCCACAGAGGACTTCTAGCTCCGCCAAAGGGTTTCTTTCGGACTTCGCCAGAAGATGTCTCTAGCTCCGCTGTGAGTTCAAAGCGGGCATCGCCTCTAGTGGTCTGCTATGGTCAACCTTTGACCAATCAAATCTCCAGATGAAATCGGATCTAATCGGATCAAATCCAATCAAGATCAAATCAGAGATCAAATTTGACAGTTGATTGCCACAATCTCTTGACTCTTCTAAAAACGAGTAAGAAGATCAGGGGAAATCCTCCAACGATATGGAAAGGATCAAGAAGATCAACCGACCTGCTAATTCTACCTTCACAGAAGCTGAACTTAGCCTCGCAGCAAGGCTACTTTCCAGATTTAAATAGATTTGATTCAATCTGTTTCCATATCTTCAATGGACGACTATACCCTTGCTCTCCCTATAAATAGCCCACCAGGGGTACAAGGAGGGATGCATACAAGAGGACTCCACAAGCAGAGGCTTCTTCATAACGCACCGTGCGCTCTCGAATTCAGAGATCTTTTAGAGAACTGCTTTCTCTAATCAGGGTGTTGATACCCTAACGTCGTCCTTCTTCTCAAGGAATCTCCGGAACCAGGCGAGAAGGAATTCTTTATTGAAGGCGATTTTGAGAAGCAGCAAGAGGGTTCTACCAACCTTCTGTTCTCTGATTCCCCGAACCAGGCGAGAAGGGAATCTCATCGCTCGCATCGTCAAAGGGACAAAGTGGTCGCGCGCTGACCAGACTCCTATCGGCACACTTCTCCAGAATCTCTGAGGAGATCTACTTGTAATCTTTTTAAGAATACTTGTAATTTAGCTCCTCAAACTCTTTTTTGTAAGTTTTCCCCCTTTGCGAACATAATGGAAAACACACCGTGCCCTTGTTGCATCACTGCCTCCATCACCACCCTCCTCTTCATCGCTGACCTCCTCGACCACCATTGCTTCTCGCTGGAGTAGCTCCATCGACAACCAGCCTCGTTCACTGCCGCCGACGTCAAAACCATGTTGTGCCCTCCAACTTTGACTACGCTGGCGACTTCGAAGTCCGACAACTCCTCCGTCTTGATCTCTTGTCGTCCTCACTATCTTCTTCATCGTCTCCGCTCGCCCACCGACTTCCTTTCTTCCTCCCCAGAGCACTGCCACCACCATCGGTGACCACCGCCGCCACTGAGAGTTTTTCGAAACCCTAGACTTAATCGGGTTGAAGAGAAGGGTAAGCGGGTGATTGGGTTCAACTCTCCTTTAGACCCGATCCGATCTCACGGGTTTAAGTTGAAACTTATTAGCAGTTCGTGTTGGATCTACTTCAATCCACCTGAACCCAATCTAGGCCCGACCCGGATCCGAGCCGACTCATCCAAGCCGAGTCGACTTCCTCGGCTCAAGCCGCAGCTCGCCTTGAGATGAACAGAGCTAGATTAGTTCCTGCAACAACGCAATCACAGTTCAGAGGCTGTTTCTCGCCCATTCGGAGTTTGTTTCAATCTATGTTCGAAGTGTTGGGTTTGTAACGAGTCCCGGAGCTACTGAAAAGAACTTCACAACAATTGGACAACATATTTAACCTCCAGAAACCCGTATTTGGTGCCGATACTATCCCTGCAGAAGAAGATTAGCATTTCAAGCCACATTTCCGTCCTGATTTGAGCTCAGTTCGAGCCGTTGAGATTCTTGTGTAATTTCTGAACTTATGTGCTGAATTTACATCACGGACTTTTACTTTTGTGGACGATATATTCGTATTAAGGGTGGTCCAAAGCAAGTGGAGAATGATATGTATGATGTTGTATTGATTTTTTCGGGTTCTTAGGATCTTTATGGTTACGAAGTTTGAGAAAGCGATCTTGAATCTTTCTTATTTCGCTTTAACATCTGAGCAGAAGTGCTATTATGCCCAAGTAAAGTTGGTGGAAGAGCTATATCATTGGGTAAAGGATAACTACAAGTTCTGTCGATATTGGTCTTGATTGCAAAATTTTTTTTGTACTTGGTATACTTCACATCTTCTTTATGCATCTGAGACAGACTGCAAAGGGCCTAATGTTGAACAAGAGCCCGAGCCTGCAAGCTGATCAATCACCGATATCTGCACTGAGCTTCGGGAGGCCCTAAAGAGACTTGTAACAAATTCAGCTGCAAAAATTGACACAGATTCAAAACCTCTAGTTCTTGTCAAGCCTGACGTTCTTGAGGAGTCAGGGTTAGAAGTTGTGTTGAGTTGTGCCACTGCAAGAAAAGATGTCTTCACGGCCCATAGAAGTGATGTGCTTCCTACTGAGACCCTTGTAGATTTTCTAATAGAGCCTACCATGAAACTAATACTATCTTTGGCAATTATGAGAATCTCATTATCCTTGAGATTATCTTTGTGTATGACCAATTACAGATCTTTCTACAGGAGATAGTTTCACAAAGATTGGTGTCTTGTTATGTGAGTTAGTTTTCAGTGGAGCTGAATTGCATGGTTATGTTGCATGTATCTTATTCGAGCTACTGTCAATTGCAGTCGATTTGTCATGGAAGCCATTTTCACCTCCACCACTTTGGTTCAGCCATGATGCGTCAGTGCTGATTTTTTGACCATCATCTTGACCTGATTGAGAATTCGTGTTGTGGTTCAACCCGATTGTGCTTACCATTTACTTACCACTACATTCATAGGGGATGAATATTTTCAAGCCGGAGAGAATGATGGGGAATCAAACAGTTCAGATTTAGCAGGATTTTAAGATTTTATTTAAATTTAGATTTTAGTAGATTTGATTAAGATTTAAGAGTTATTTAAATTAGATTTGGGTAGATTTGAGTTTATCAATAATTGCATGTATGGTGCACGTTTTGTACGTTATATATATTGCTATATAGTGAATTTTGAAGTTGATGATGAATTGATAAAAATTTCATTTTCATATGGAAATTCGTATTGTTTGGTTTAATCTCATAGATTGAATCAAATCAGGCGGTGAAGCCAAGATCCGGGTTACGATCCATGATCATATCCCCTTTTCAACTTCTTGTTCTTCCCCAATTTCATAAAATCCCCACCACAAACCCTAAAATCACCCTCTGTTCCACATCACTCAGTCTTTTGGTGAACATATCTACAATTTGTTCTTTTGTCTTGACTGGTTTCATCACAATTTCCTCTTGAAGTACCTTCTCTCTTAAGAAGTGGTGATGCACTTCTTAAGAAACACTGGATTATCCACTAGTCGAATTGTAGATTGATTATCACAATGCAAAGCTATTGCATGGTCTACTGGTTGATATAGATCCTCCAAAAACTGCATCAGCCATGCGCTTTCTTGAGCTGCCATTGTTATGGATATGTCCTCAGTTTCTGTAGATATCCATAGTTGATACTTGATAGTAATACCGTAGGTTGTCTTTTGTTGCACCAGGAAATAGCTGTTGAACCGAGGCTGAATACATATCTAGTTGTTGATCTCTGGCTATCATGATCTCCAGCATAGTGAGCATCATAGTAGCCGATTAATCTGCACTCTTTTCTCGTTTTGTAAAGATAGTTAGCATCATAATAGCCGATTAATCTGCACTCTTCTCTTTTTGTAAAGAAGACCATAATCAACAATTTCTTTGACATACCTGAGGATTCGCCGAACTGCTTCTAAGTGAGACTTCTTTGGCTTTTGCTTGTAGCGGCTCACAATTCTGCCCGCGAATGTGATATCTAGCCTTGTCATGATTAGATAGATAAGACTTCCGACCAGTTATCGGTATATAGTCTGATCTTCTAGGACCTTTTCTTCTACACACAACTTGATAGTGGTTTCCACAGGTGTAGAGGTTGGCTTACAATTGAGCATACCATACTTGAGCAATGGGTCTTTTGCATACTTCTGTTGGCTGAGGAATAATTCATTTCTTTGATCAACTTTAAGACCGAGAAAGTACTTGAGTTGTCCAAGTTCTTTCATCTGGAATCAGATCGAGAGATTATCCCTTGTCCTCTGGATCTCAGTCTCATCGTCTCCAGTGATGATTAGATTATCCACATAGACGAGCACCATTGTCAGCTTGCCTTCATGCTTCTTAATGAACAATTTGGAATTTGCAGGAGTAACAGTGTAGCCACTTTGAACTAAAAATTTTACTATCTTCTCGTACCATGTTGTTGGCGCCTGCTTCAGTCCATAGAGAGTTTTTCGTAGCTTGCAGATGAACTCATGCTTCTCCTTGATCGCAAACCCCTTGGTCTGCTCCATGTATATCTCCTGATTTACTTCACCATACAGGAAAGCATTTATCACATCCATTTGCCATACCTTCCATGCTTTACTTACTGCAAGAGCTATGAGAACTCGAACAATTATGATATTGACAACTGGACTAAATGTTTCATCATAGTCCAGTCCACACTGCTGTGAAAATTCACGAGCAACCAGTCTCGCCTTGTATCTTTCAATCGAGCCATCCGGTTGCATCTTCACTTTGAAGACCCATTTGCAAGAAATGGGTTTCACATCATCTGGCTTGGGCACTAAATCCCAATTTTGATTCTGCTTTAGAGTTTGAAGTTCTTCTTGTATCGCCTTTCTCCACTGTTCACTTTCATATGCTTCTTTGAAGGTAGGTTTCTTCACTTTGTCTTCTTTTGTAATTGCTGCATTAGCATGCCTTGGGTTTGGTTTTCTCTCTTGTTGATCTTCGAAATTGTGTTGTCTCTTCAGCGATGTCTTCTATTTGGCTTGTATGGTTCTCCTCTGATGTCTTATGATGAACACCAGTTTGCCATGAACTTTTTTCTTTTGGTGACTTGGGAGAGCTGGACTCAGCTTCCTCTGGTTGTTGTAAATATTTATCTTGCTTTGGCCCCCCAGCTTTTCTTGGATCATAGCTTCTAAATCTTTAGAATCTAGTAAGACAACTTCTTGCGGTGACTACTAGGAAGACGCTTCATCAAACACGGCATTTCTCGAGGTGACACCTCTCGGCAGCAGGATCACAAGATATCCATCCTTTTCTTTCATTGTTATACCACACGAAGATGCAGCGAATCGCCTTCTTATCGAACTTGCTGCGTAAATGATCAGGCACAAAGACATAGCGCGCACAACCAAATACTCTAAAGTGACTTAGTGTGGGCTTGATGTTCCACAACTTTTGAAATGGTGAGATGAACTCCAGCTTCGGCTGTGGTAGGTGGTTGATCACATGCGGTGCAGTCTTCATGCACTCTGTCCAGAAGTGTCCTAGCATGTAGCATACTTCTATAAATCTCTCCCCGGTGCCGATTCTTTCGTTCCGCAACACCATTCTGCTGAGGTGTGTTTGTACAAGTCAATTGTCACCTAATCTTGTGTTCTCGCAAATAATCTAAGAACTCTTTGGGAGTATATTCTCCCTTATTGTCCGCATGTAAACAACATATCTTCTTGCTGACTTCTCATTCTACTTTCTCTCAGAATTCTTTAAATTTGGAGAGTACTTCAGATTTATGCTTTAAAATGTAAACCCAGACATACCTCGAAAAGTCATTGATGAATGTAACCATGTACTTCATACCGCCAAGTGAGGCTTGCTTCATCGGTCCAAACACATCTGAGTGGACGAGCTCCAACGGTTCTTTGGCTCTAAACTTGGACTTCTTGTACAGTAATTGACGCGCCTTACTGTACTGACAGCTCGCACATATGGAGTCTCAAACCTTAAAGAGTAGAAGCCCTTTCAGTATGGACTTCTCCATCATAATCTTGGGCTTGTTTTGCTCACATACCCAAGTCTTGCGTGCCACAAGTCCGCCGCCTCGTTCTTTCGGGCCTTCTCTACATATGCCGACTCAACCAACATTACATAAATAGACTCGAGCTTCTACCTCTCCATGATTGGTACTCCGTAGGCTTCAAATTGCGGTGGACTTTGACAACTTTCGGTCCAAACACTACATAGTTGCTAGAGGAAGTAAGTTGTGATACAAAGAGAACATTTTTCTTCATTCGAGGGACATGGTAGAAGTTCTGCAATTGCACTTGTTGAGGGCTGAGGCGTGGGACAATCACAGACTTCCCAATATGTGTGATAGGAAATTTGAATTATTTGCTATCACAACCACCCATCCTCTTTTGTTTTCTGGTATGCTGACGAGTTTCTTCATGTGATTGGAGCATCCAAAATCAATGATCCAGTTGTCATTGTAGTTTACTCTAGAATTTGACACTACTGCAAGTGCCGATTCCTTCATGACTTCAACTGAGGTCAAAGTAGCGTCACTGACCTCCTTGTGGAGCACGATTCCTCATTGACTGCGAAAGATGCATAAGCATCCCACTTTGCTTTGTTATCTTGTTGATAGCTGTTAGATGTCGCCGCATTACCTTCTGCTGGCTTCTTGAAACGACAATCTCGGGCAAGGTGTCCCGGCTTACCACAATTGTAGCAACCTCTATCTTGTCATCTAGCTTGACGATCGCCCTGGTTTTTGTTCCGTCATGCTTTGTTGGTAGGTGCCTTGCTCTGCCATGCTTTGTTATCGCGGTGTGCAATCTTTTTTAGGCGCCTCCAAAAGTCTCTTCTTTCAAATTGGTTATTGGTTTGACTCCTTGGTTACTGACTTGCTTTGCTGCTAAAAAGAGTTTCATTTTCATTTTTTTATTGAAACACCAACCATTTGTTTGGTTAGAGTTTCTTAAGTGGCTAATAAACCTTCTGACTCTAAGAGAGTCAGTTGAACTTGCCAATCTAGAATACCAGCAGCAAATCCACTATATTGAGGATTGAGATCGTGAATAAGAATTCTCCTCATCCTTGATTTAGTAATTTATGAATTGGGATCTAATTGAGCAATATCTCTGCATAGAGTTTTTATCTTCAAGAAATATTGATTGATAGTCATGTCACCTTGTTGGATGTTGCTTAGCTGATTTTCGAGGAGTTGAAGCCTCACATCATTCAATCTTGAGAAGAGCGCTACAAAAGCCTCCCATGCCATCTTCGGGTTGTCAACATCGCAAATGTACTTCGAAAGATCTTCTATAGTTGTCTTTAGCACGAATATGGGCTTACCAACCTTGATCTTCCATTTTCTCATCACCTGCTTCTTGGGGTGATGTAGTCTCACCACCTCCAACGACCTCCTAGAGGTCTTGTCCTTGTAAATAGGACTCAACGCAGGTCTCGAGTAGTTGTAGTTGTGGCCATTGAGCTTCTTGATTGTGCTGGCTGTGTTTGCCAAATCTGCCATTTTGATGGGGTACACTTCCTTGAGCTTCTTCACGCAAGCTTGATCCATGGCCAACTGGCTTCACAATCTTGGACTTCACACAATCTTAGGCCTTCACGAATAATGCCACAAGAATATTGGTGCAAAAGAGCCAGTGTAGACTCGTACCAATTGTTTGAGAATTGAGTGATGGGCGTATGAAGAAGTGGAATGTAGCCACTAGAAAATAAACTAGATTCACTAATTTAATTTGAGTACAAGCGCTCCCTCTCTTTATTTTTATCACCTCACCCACACAACACTAACACACTACAACTACACTGCTACAAGAAGCTTGATATTGCTTGTGATTGCTTGACTTGCATTTCATTCCATTGCTTCATCCCCTTTTATAGGTATAAAAATTTTCCTGTTTTACCTACCATACAAATAAGTTTCACATAATACATGACCTTTTGTTTTTATTCTACTTACCACACCCAGCTAGTTACTTAAGCCCATGGTTTTTGAAATCTAAATTCACACAAGTTTCATGACCATCTAGAAGGTTAACTTGATGATGAACTCTGACACTCTTCTAGAAGCTTGATTAAGTTGATGATGAACTTCAACATATTTGACTCTTTAAATGCTCATTGATGCCTTAGTTATGGTGATTTCTTCTGTTTTCATTTGTCAGTTTATCTTCTTTACAGCCGCCACCATCATTTCTAGCAACAATGGAAGAATACATCAGAGAAGCATTTAAATTTGGTGCTTCAAGTAAGAATGTGGTAAGTGTCCCCTTCACACCCACACCCACACCCACACACTCACACACAAATACAATGTTTGAGGAATTGCTAATTAGTATTTCAGGTAGTGTAATTTGTATCGGTGTTGCAAAAAAGATATAAGTTTCTTTTAGCAAAAAGTTTCACTACCTTTGAACAACACTCTTAAATAATCAGTCTCTCTAGGATTTGCTTTCATTAATTTAGTTCCACCAATATGTGGTCAAGTAGCAGTATCCATGACTAGCAGGTGATGCATCACATTGGAATGTTGCCTCCTTTTGTAGTTTAACATGGCACATGGGAGAACCAAATGAAGTTCCATTGTAACTCCTTTTCTTCATTGCTTCCTACAAATATCTCAAGTTTTAAGTTGTTCACCTGTTATTTATGTCATGATGGTGCTCTTTATTGAGGAAAACTTCTTTGAGGATTATTTGTACCTGAAATGGCCTAGCAAATCATCATCTTCTTCTTCTTCCTGTCAAAACGGGGTCACACTATGGAGTAAATTAAGTGAGCTCCATTGGAGTACTGACCAATTTTTACAATGACAACCCAAGATTTGATGTCAAATTTACAGCTTAGGGATGGGCAAAGAGAGGAGCTTGACACAGGACATCGAAGGTTAGTTGGGACCAATAGAAATTGACCTCATAATCATCCAGTTTAAGCTAACCAAAGTGTATCCTCCAAAATTTTCCTCAACCAGGTTCCAATTAGAGGAGAAATGGTGAGTTAACATTATGTACTTCAATATCGCGTTTAAAACTCTAACTGCATTCTTTTTTTAATCCTTTTGCTGAAGTAGTTCATAATGATGTCTCTCATCGTATTGCTAATACGTAGAATGTTAATAGATTACACTGTTAATATCACTACACTATTATATTCTTCTTTGTCTTTTTTTATTTGTTGAGCAATGTATGCCCCCCACTGGGTGCCGCCTCCATATGTGGAGAATGGTCAATCCTGATAACTACACGGTTAAAATTATATCTTGGTACATGTTCACCTTTAAAAGAAAATGAGAACAGTATGTGCATGGTGCCTGTTGTATATATGCATAAATGGAGAAGAGTGAGAGGGAGCGGAAAGAGGGAAATGTTAAATACCTGGATCTCCATTCATCATAGGAAGTTTTGAATAGTATACACGTGTTTATACATAAATAGAGGGATAACTTGATAAACTTAAATAAAAGAAATGTAAATTGATCTAAACCATGTTAAAACCAGGAATACGAGGAGAAAAACCTACTAACCTACAAAGAAGAAGAATATCGTCCAGAGACTGAAGAACCTGCTGTAGAAGAAGAGAAAGAACCAGAAGTTGAAGAACCACAACATGAACCTGAACCCGAACCCGAACCCGAACCTGCTGCTACTACTGGAGACTTATTGGTACTTCTGTTCTATCTTCTTTGCTGAATGTAATCTTCTCTATGATCGTATTCATCTTTTCCATTATCATGTAGGGTCTGGATGAAATATATCCTGCCGCTGTGGACATTGAGCAGAGCAATGCATTGGCTTTAGCCATCATGCAACCTGGTAGTTCAATGCATCTGCTTGTTTTTTTCCTCTTCTGACTTTGCTAATCTTGACTAAAGTTTTGTTCTTATGTTATCATCAATTAACTGATCCTTATTGGAGTTGAGTTCGGTTTGGACCAACCAACCGATCTTAAATGGCTTTTACTGAGTCCTTCAGTCTCTCTCTCTCTCTCTCTCTCTCTCTCTCTCTCTCTCTCTCTCTCTCTCTCTAACATAAAACAGCTTTTTAATGAAAGTAAAAATATGACACTTGATTTCAGATTCTTCAGAGGATGTCTAAAGTTATTGCTATCTAGAGCATTTACACCTAACAGGAAATTATAAATACGAACATTTGTAAGACACTAGATTTTGGCTATGACATGGTAATATAAATGGCTATCTACATAACATGTATTATAGATGGATGTATGTATGTATCATTCCTTATCAGATATCAGGTTAGTGTAGTTCTACCGAAACTCAATCATTATTTGGTTCAACTTCTGGATTTGGAACAAAAATCTCTTAGTGACCGACCTGGTTAGAGGCATCGACTACAGCCTTAAACCATGTTGATTTTGAAAATAAGTGCTCTCATCGTAATGTTCTGGATGTATTCTATACAGTGTTCTAAATATCCCCGATATACCCCGATATTGCGCCGATATTGCGTTTACGATACCTAGCCGCAATGATTTGGCACATCCAAACCGATATAGCATTTTTCGTCCAAAATCGCCGATAAATAGGCATGGACCCGATATATCGGCCGCAATTTCGGCGATTTTGGACCCGATATAGCGTTTTACACCCAATTTCTAGGTTAGATATTTAGGTAATTCGAGTGATGTGGTAATGTGACATTTTTGAAGATTCTACACTTGGATAGTGATTATGAATTCATAGGCTTAATGTAAGTTATCGAGTTAAGTATATCTTAAACATATAACTATGATGTTTTATGTAGATTTATACAATTTATGCATATATTGTCTTATTGAGATGCGATTTAAGACAAGAAGATTTGTATATTACAGTCCGATTTTGACATCCGATTTTTGAAAATATCCCCGATATATCCCTATCTCCGATGAATTTTTCCGGCCGATGTAGCCGTTGTGGCCGCCATTTAGAACATTGATTCTATACTAACTCAAATTGATGATATCAAAGTAGAACATGTCTCTTTGATCAATATTGACTGCTTATGGTGCACTTTTGTTGTTCTGATTGCTCACTGTGTAGTATTTACTGATCTATTTGCAGGAGATGGTCCAAAGTCCTCATCATGTATGGACTTGATGGCTAGTGGTTCGGGATGGGAATTGGCGCTTGTCACTGCTCAAAGCAACAATACCAGCCATGTTGTCGAAAGCAAACTGGTTTGGACTTACCTTGCTCTATTTGACTTAACTCCTCTGCCATGGGACTTAGTTTTCCTTACACTAGAGGAGGTTCTTACATTTTAGTTATGTTTGTCATTTTCAAACATATTTTCTTTATGTCCTCCAAATGATTTTATTGTTCTTTTATCTTTATTAATACCTGAGCTAATTACAGACATTTAAAACCTTGAAATTCAAATAACACTATCTTTTTGTGGCATAAATCATGCCAAACATACTGATCCATGTCTTATTACTGGCTGTAATCTGACATCAGCTACCTGTTAGTTGATGATTAAAGCGGTAATTATACAGGAGTGAATGGCTCGCCCATGACCTGGAAAGTCGTTTGTCTGTTGGACGCACGAAGTCCTCTGTTATTGGTCATGCATTTTATGCTCACACATTGAGCAACCCACTGAAAATTCCTTGGATTAGGGAAAGTATGAACTAAGAAGGAAAAATTGGCTCTGTTGCTGCTAATTTCTTTCTTTTGTGAGGAATAGTATACTGAAGTACCAAATTAAAACATATTCCCATAATCATGTGTGCTAGTATGAGTGAACATGCTCACTAAACACTGTACTGAAAATTCCCCAGGTCGGGAAAGAATGCGAACCAAGAGAAACAGACAAGTGAGCCTGTAACTTACTGGTTATTGCTTTCTTTTGTGAGGTAGAGTATATACTGAAGCACCAAAATAAAATGTATTCCCGTAACCTCATGTGCTCTAGTATATGGTCAAACTATTTAGAAAAATCTTTGTTCAGAATTATTCTATTTGTCATCTGTTTTCTATTTACAAGCAAATTTCTGCACTAAAGGCAGATTCTATTCCGTAAATTTCAGAAGCGTAATCCTTGCATTGACCACCATTCCAGGGCTACAATTCTTATTTAAAGGAGAGAGACTCTCTTTTGCTTGTCTATCGTTTAACACGCAGAGCATTTTTTTTATTTAAAACTTTTCACTAAACATGTTTTGCTAGAAACATAACATAAACCATTCCTTTATAGGTAAAAATGATGGTAAAAAAATCATAGCTATAAACTATTCCTATCACATTATCAGGCATTTCTTCCTCTGTCGATCCTTAATTCAGTTTCTATATTTGGTCTAATAGGCTGGTGGGTTCGACAAGCTCTTGCTCGACAGTCTTTATGAAGATACGGCCAGGCAGCAACAAATCACTCAAGTTGTGTACTGCGGTGGTGTAGGCACTCCCAATCCCTTCGATTCCAGAGATCCCTTTGCAACGTCCAATGGCGTAGCACCTCGACCCAATGTTCAGATGGCTCTAATGGTGCAACAGCAGCAGCAGTACTATCAGCAGCAACTCCAGCAGCAGTATTATCAGCAGCAGCAGTATTATTACCAACAGCAGCAGTATTATCAGCTACAGCAGCAGCAGCAGCAGAATATGATGATGGTCGTGCCTTACACCCAGCAGCAACCTCAAAATCCTTCTTATCGACAAATGGGACCTACCGTTGCCAATCCCTTTGGCGATCCTTTCGCTGGATTGACCGGAATCCCTCAGAGTGCTCCTGCTCAACGCAATTCGAATTTGCTCTGAACAAAATGAAGTTTATATATAAAATATATATATTTTTCCTTCTTTCTGAGAGCATTGTATTCTTTTACTTGTGAAATATTGTATAACTTTTCCATCTTGAGAAAGAAGAGAGGAGAGGGGTTGATGGGAGAGGCAAATTGAGGTAGTTTCTTGTATAGTTTCTGATTCTTCTCTTTTTAAGTTTGTTTTTGGGCAGTGGTTCTTTTGCACTGGGCAAATACCGTGGCAGATTCAAAATTATTAATATTCATTCTTTATTCTTTCAGAAAACATCTCTATGCATGCGTATACAAGATTAATATTAATTTCTCTTTTTTTGACGGTCAAAGCCAGTCTGTTAAGAGATTCAGTTCTTGATTTATTTGCAATTTTAGCATTTGATTTTAGATCTACAACAGTTTGCTCATTTTGGTGAAAGAATAGATATTGATCTTGAATTTGGGCCAGGGTCATTACTCTTCAACGAATTCAGAATAAATATGATAGAGATGATTATTTTTTGTGAAATTTCATTTTTTTTTCGTGTGATCTATATATATTTACATTATTATGTTTTTCCTAAAAACGAAGATCATTATTTAATGTTTCAATACTATCTTCTAAACTACCTGCATATATATTTAAAAACTTTTCATATATTTGTCCTTGTTACTTTCAATGTATATTTCACTGTTTATTTCTAATTATTTGTATTAATTAAAGTATCTTCACTTAGAATTAAGTGTCTTAAAGAAAACAAAGCCCCCAAAAAAAAAAATCTGCTCTCAGATCCAATTCTTTTCCGAAGTTTCTTCGCAATTGGGTTCCTCAATTAGTCCCGAATTTATGGGAAATAAACAAATTACAGAGTTATTTGATTACAATACTTTCAAAAATCCACAGTTGCCTAAACTCGCAGTGTCAAAAAGATAACCACTGGCAAAAACTTGAAGCTACAATGAATAATCTATCAATCACAGAGAGCAAAGTTAATTGAAATGAAGAAGAAAATCTCAATTCTTCAAACTCGACTTCATATCCAAGGAATTAGGAAAAAGGAAACTAAAATAAATTCCCTATAAATAATCTCCTCTGCGCTCTACCCCTGCATTGCTCTAGTTATCAAAAAGAAGTAACAAAAACAGAGAAAAAAAGAAGAGAGAGAGAGAGAGAAGCAGCAAGAAAAAGAGATGGATTTCAATTTCAACCACCCCTCTCCTCCTTCATGAAGTTCTCATTCGGCGCAAAAAACAGAGGTAGCCATTCTCCATGTTGTTTTTTATATTACGTAGAAAAGATGCAAAAAGCATGCATGTGTAGTTTTTTCTTTTCTTTTCTCTAACTTGAACTTTACAAAGTTGTTGCACGATATTTTGCAGGTCACCCTACCTTCTATACACACATCCATCACTAATAATTTAAGTTAAATCTCCCATTCGACAGCTGTGGGAATTGAATGTTGGACCAGTATTACCAGTGAGCCAAGCAATTAGTTATTTTGCATGTAGAGCTTTAAAAAAACTTAGTTTGGTTTTCATGTCGAAACTTTAAAATAGAATTTGGTGTAGATCAGATGAATTAAATCATTTTAGATATCATGATTCATGCATGATCCACCACCACGATAAGATAAGATGAGGAACAAATTTTAAGTACATGTTCTAGTACTCATCCCTCTCAAAGAAAAGGATAAAGTAGAAAATTTGAAACATAATTTATACAGTTCCACAAATTAATCTGATTAGGATTTTTTTTTTTTAATCAGCAGTAATTCCCCTTGGAGATATGGGAAGTGGGATTTAATAAAAGCTAGGGTTTTATCAATTACCTATATTACTCTTGTTTAAAGATATTTGATTTCCTAAAGCAAAAAACTAATCATATCAATTAGAGGATAGAACTATAAATATTTAAAAGATAAAGATGTTATAGCTCAGGAGCTCTAGATCATGATTTCTATATAATGCCAAAGCTCTTATTTGCGTCAAAACAATCACTAATTTTTGGACTTCTAGGAATAAGAGAGTAAGGTAAGATAATAAAAGGAGAATAGGTCCCAAAAAAAAAAAAAACCATCGCTTACTAGTGCATCATATATACTTGTAACTTCTTCTTAATAACTAGCCAATACTGTTGGATATTCTGCTTAACAAGAATCAATCTGACAACTAATCAAGATCAATGAGATATCAACAATCTAATTGGCCAGGTCGGCAAATATCAGGTGGGAGGTTTTCCGTTCAATAGAACGTTCCTTAATTTAAGAACCACCTTTCAATTTCTTTCCTTGGTTAAAGCACCAATTAGACTGAATCTAAGTCAGTCTCGATATACTGTAAAGTATATCCCCTGTATAAAGGACTTAATCCACTTATACAGTATTTAGAGTGAGGTACGCTTAAAGCGAATCTCCTTAAGACAATTACGTCCCCCGCACCGGTGCTAACGGGATAATGGACGCTAGTCTCCCAAGATACAACACTCTTTCACGGTATTTGGATAGCACTACCAAATCACCGTACGGTCGAACCTTAGTCAACCAGTACCTTCACAGGATCTTTGAAGCAGCGGTACAAGGACAAATTTCAAACGAATATTTGCCTTTACTCTCTGGAGGAGCACCCACTGTTGAGGACGAAGGAAGGTTGAAGAATATTATTTCTTCAGAAGTACCAGATTCAGACAACAATTCTTATAAAAGAATCTGTTGAATTTTCTGATTCCTCTTTCAGAACAATTTTGCAGAATCTCCTTTGGAAGCCGCTTTCCTACTTCACGCTGGAAGCACAGTTCAGAATGCCGAAAATCACTTCTCGCAGATCAGAACTCAGACAAATAGAGAGAGAGATATTTGGAGTTTGGTGTGTTGAGAATGGAAATCTGGAGCGCTATTTATAGCGCTCCGGAAGGGCATTCTCGTCCGCCATTTTTCCAACAGTTGCAACGGTTCGGACAGAACCGTCGCAACCGTTCGGTACAACCGCCCAACCGCACGGACGGTTTTCCGACAGCCGTGGCGGGCGGTTCGGATCCGTTCGCAGGCAACTGTTGGCGGGTGGGCTGGAGCGGATTGGGTAACGGAGCGGGTTTGGTTCGGGTAGCGGAGTAACCCATACCCGCGACACCCGGTTCAAAAAGAACCAGGCCAGGTAGGGAACCAAACCCAAACCCGGACCCGAGCCTGGCTCCGGCTCCGGCCGGCCGGCCGCCGCCAGCAGCGGCGCGCGCGCACGCACGTGCGAGCATAATTCCCTCCTTTTCGCGCGCGAAAACTCCAAGTACCCAAAGGGCACGCCCTTTGTTCTCAATTTTCTCTATATATACACCACAAACTTCCATCCCATGGCCAATGTGGGACTAAATGCTTTAAGCTACCTTTAGTCCCGTTTTTGACTTTGAATTAGGCAATCTTTGGACTTGAATATCTCATTCATTCGAAGTCGGAATTGAACATGTGAATATACCACGTTCATCCCCAATGGAAGGAGAACACACTCCAACCATCATCCAGTTGATTTGATCAACGGATCTCGCCATAATTCAGCTCGAAGATTCATACTTTTATTCTTCTTCAATTCCAACATATGCAACTACATATGTGAGTATTTTTAAAGAATTTCTAAGAGAGATAAAAGGGCTAGATGTATTAGGGTTTAGAAACAGAAGTCTAAAAGTGCAATATGGGTATTTTTTTTTAAAAAAGAAATTTGTTAAATTTAACATCCCAAATCATTAAAGATAATGGAGAGGGTTTAGTTCAAGGTGGATGAAGAAGGAGATTCTAATTCCAGTTTTTTCCACCGTTCTACAGTGGCAATGAGGGTTAGAAACTTTATTACTGAGATTAAAATGATCATGGAGATGTAAGTGAGAGGACGTGAAGCTATAGGTGAGGTAATGTTAGATTATTTCAGGGAGAAATGGGTGAGTACTACGGTTGAAGAATGGGAGGGGATCTCTCGTGTATAACTCAATTTTGTTGGACTCTCACAATGAAGAACTTTGCAAGCCAGTTACCGAGGAGGAGGATAGAGAGCGTGATCAAGGAGCTTCCATTGAACAAAACTCTGGGACCGAATGGGATGCCTGCTGAATTGTACAAAAGATGTTGGACAACGATAAAGGATGACTTCATTGCAACAATGTTACACTTCTTCATAGCAAACCAACTACCACCGCAATGGAAGTCCATGTTATAGCTCGCATCCTCAAAGTGAAGAGCCCCTCTTCGGCGAAGGACGTCAGGCTTATTAGCCTTTGCAATGTGTGTTATAAGGTGGTAAGTAAGATTCTAGTTAATAGACTAAGATATTAGTAGGTGTTTGGCTTCAACAAAGGAGTTTTGGAGCTAACACATGGTGATTCAAGAGCTTGCGCATCAAGATCGCATCTAGCACTCGGTTGGAATCAAGCTCGTTGGATCGTGTTTGGATCGAGTCGACTTGGAGAAGGAGTTCCAAGAAGATCTCAGTTTATTTAATTTAGTATGCTTAGATCTTGTGTAAAGATAGATAGTATTAATATGCTCAAGTTCACATACACACAAGTTTAGAGTTTATTGGTTTTTGTTTTTTGGTTTAACTGATTTTGGATTTCATGTCAAAGATATAGATATAGTGTTTACATGTATATTGGATTCTATCCATATACTATATGCTTTAAAGTTGTTTCAATATCATGTTTTTGTATTTATACAAGCTTTGGAGAAAAAGGTTTTCCATTTCAAAAATTCAAGTTTTAGAAAATACCGATTTTGTGTTTAAGTCAAATTTCAATATCACAAAAATGGTTCAAATTGTTTATAATATGTGTTGAATTTTAGTTACACATATTTGTATTTCAAATATCTTATAAGAACTTATTTTTGTGAAATTTATGTGATTTTATGGGATTTAATTGAAATTAAAAAGACCAAGTTTTAATCTCTTAAAAATTATAACCTGGCTTTCTGCCGGTCGACCGCACGGTCAACCGAGCCAGAAGTCGGTCGACCGGGTAGTTGACCGATGTGCACAAACGTGCATAGCCACGTTTGGCTGGTGGGCCGGTCGACTGCTGGTCGACCGTCCAGAGAGCTCTGCTCTCTGGATCTGGCCCCGGTCGATCGGGCGGTCGACCGGCTAGATTGCACTGCTCTCTTGTTCTGGCCTCGATCGACCGAGCGGTCGACCGGTGGCTCAACGGTCAGAAAAATGACAATTGGCCGGTCGACTGGGGTAATTTTTCCCTTTCCAGACTGCCAACGGGCAGATTTTTGAGAGGGAATAAATACCCGTCTCTTGGGCTGGTTTCTTAAAAGTTTTTAGAGTGAAATTTTTTCTATCTTTACAAGTGTTTTAGCAACAAGTTTTCAAAGAGTTTTTGGGTTAAAAAGATCCATCTTTTTTTGTTTTAAAGGTTGAAAAAATCAAGGAAAAAGAGAAGTCTTTGGGAATTGTTTTTTTATCTTTAATTCAATTTTATCCTAGAAGTTTTCTCAAGTATTTTCTTTGTGTTTTTGATTTTCAAACTCTTTATTTTCTCACACTTGAGCTATCATATCTATCATATCTATTAGGATCTTGTTTTGGTGAGAAAATTGGTTTGTGGTTTGTTGAGACCACCAAGTGTTGTAATCCTCTTTACTTTGTGTTATCCCTCTTGTGTAGAGGTGATTGTGGAGGTTGTGTTGGTATCCCTCTAAGTATAGAGGTGATTGTTGTTGGAGTGTTGGCTTAGTGCCTTATCCCTCTAGTGTGAGGTGATTGTTGTTTGGTTAAGTGCCCATCCCTTTAAGTGTAGAGGTGATTGTTGTTGTGCCTTGCCTCTTGTGTAGGGTTGTGTTTGTTGGAGAGAGGAGTTGTGTAGTCTTAGTTTGTATTACCCAAATCCTAAGTGAAGGTTCCCTGCGTGAAAAGTCCTGTGTGGACGATTTAGTGAAAATCTTTCTGTGTGAAGGCGGGGACATAGAGCGATGGCTCGAACCTCAAAACATATCTTGGTGTTTGCATTTGATCCACTATCTCTTAACTCTCTCTCTCTCTCTTATATCTTGTATAGCATCATATTGTTCATATCTTATATATGCTTGGTTTTGTTTGTGTGCCTCACTTGTGTTGACCAAGAGAGCTTTACATAACACCTCAATTCTTATTTAGAAGAATTTAGAAGAGATAGATTAGAACCTTTCACCAGGAATTCGGCTACACTCTTTGGTTACACTAAGTGTGTTGCAATTTATTTTTAATTCTGCATCATTTGTCATTAGATTAGCCATACACTTATCCACCCCCCTCTAGGTGTACTTTCAATTGGTATCAGAGCCTACGCTCCTGATATTAGGTTTAACCACCTAGGAGTGAGATCTTGGCTAGCTAGCTAATCTATTTGCATTTGCACACATATAGTTTATAAACTCATAGATTTCATGACCCCTCCTATGTTTGATGTTTCTAACATTAATGTATGGAAGCTTAAGATGAGTATATACCTAAGACCTTAGGAATGCATGTTTACCTTGCTACTACCAAGAAACCCTATGTTGGTAATAACAAACATATAGAGGCTAATGCACAAGCCCTTGAGGCACTTAGGAGTACTCTAAGCAAAGATTATCTTATGACTGTTTCTCATTGTGATTCCGCTTTTGCAGTGTGAAATACTTTGACCTCTCCCGCGCTACAAACGACGAAATATGTGTAGGAGGAATCTAGTGAGAATGAATCTGAACAAGCTTGCTACATGGTCCAAGGGAATGACTCCCTTGAGGTAAATTCAGAAATTCATCTAGATGATTGTGCTAGATCTTCTAATGATGATTATGATAGTATGGATGCCGATGCATTAAATGAAGAGCTTTCCATCGTTTGCGAAAACTTGCTTGAAAAATACCAAGTTTTTGAAAAAGAAAACCTTTAACATAAAAGAAGAAATAAGAATTGTCTTCTAAACTTGATATTATTTTGCAAGAGAGGGATAAGATTTCAAATGAAAGAGACTCATTGAAATCCCAACTTGAACTTGCTCTAAATGAAAATAAGATTTTGAAAAATAAAAATGATTGTGATGATGTTTTGAAAAAAAAATGAGACTTTGACTTCAAAACTTGATTTTGTTTTAAAAGAGAATGAAACTTTGAAAATAAAATTGACTTAATTTCAAAAGAATTGGATTTGGTTTCAAAGGATAATAAAGCTTTGAAAAATAACTTAGATTTACATGTTTGCCATGCTAACATTGCTTCACCATCTAATGTTTCAATTGCATGCTCCACTTTGTCTTCAAGTGTTAAAAATGATATTTGTGTATTGAAGAAAAGTGTTGATTGTTTGGGCTCCACTTTGAGCCAATGTGCCATGAGCCACACGCGGTTGGAATCCATGTTTCATAAGAAACTTGCTCCTCATATGCATGCACACAAACCACGGCATACACATGCCTCTCATGCTCACACACTTGACACATGTATGCTCATGTGTACACATGTACACATTGTGAACGTAAGGGTCACCTTGCAAAGTTCTGTTATGATAGAGTACATAATGTAAATTTTTCAAATAGATTTGTTTGGGTTAGGAAAGGTGCTAACCCTCATGGACCCAATAAGGTATGGGTAGCAAAATCCACCCCTATTGTATTTGATGCAGGTGTGGGCTCTCACTTGACGTGAGGGCATTGGTGCCTTGATGGTGGATGCTTTTGTGCTTGATGGACACTACTTTGGATGCATCACGTTCAAGGAAGTTTGGTGGGAGGACCACCATGGTTTGGAGATCTAGAGATGTGCCCTAATGGTTTTGGTAACTATCTCTAACTCCTTATTTATTTACATGCTTTTAGATTATTGATTTTTAGCATGCTATATTTAATGCTCATTATGCTTAAATGTCATGTTATTTGGACTTATGACATACATGTACAGTAATTGAGATACACCCATGTTCATATAGATCCATATTTTGTGTTCTCAATATAGTTTAACTATTGTGTATATCATAACTCTAAAACATGTGTATTTACATAATGATTATATTAGTTTATGTTTTCTTTTATGCTTCATATTTTGATTACTTGTTTAGATGTAGTTTTCATTAAAACTTGTGTATATACTTGTACATCTAGTGAGCCACATTTGATTATTGTATGCTTATACTTAAATTGCTCATTTGTACCCATTAGATGTACTAGTATAGCCTAGTTTTGATTGTATTCCCTATTTTGTACATGTTTTTCATAAATATGTGTTTAGTTTCATGTATATGTTAATTTTATTTAAAACTTTAGATATACATGTATACCCTTGAGTCACTTGCTTTTCATGCAAATTCTATTATGGACTCATTTGTGTTTAGGATATATATGTATACTTTTAGTTTTAACTAAACATACATATACCTTGAAGTATATTTAGTTTTCATGCTTTTCATGTTTGGTAAGGAATTTCATATGAGTTTTATTGCTATTTGAGTGTCGATGATCGTGTGATTTTCATGTTTTCATGAATTCATTCGTGTTTTTATTCCTTACTTGAAGGACTTCGTACTAGTTTTCAAGATTATCATAAAACTAGTTGCGTATTTTCTCATTTTGAAAGAGTTTTCAAATATGTTAAATTATTTCAATCCTAATTTGAAAATTCCTTCCTTCCAAAGGGCGGATGGATGGGCGACCGTGCCTTGTATACTCAAATTGAAAATCTTTTTAACATGTGCATGAAAAGGAGGTAGTATGAGTTATACACTTGATCCTCATTATATTTTCAATTGGTATCACAATTGATATTTTTTTATATACTCATATTTGTTTTTTCTATATATGTATGCTTCAAACTTCAAAATAGTATCAATTTCGATTGGTATTTACATTTTTATACACACATATAATATAATATATATATATACATATATATATACATATACATATATATATATATATATATATGATTTGATTGTGCTTACAATATCTTTACATCTTAAAGCACAAATTATGTTTATGCTAAGCTTGATTTAGTCCTTAATGTCAATTATTTTTCAATTGGTATCTTATACAAGCTTATGCATTGTTTTATTGGTATTTCATAAAATGGGAGAAAAATTCGTGTTTTATCTTTAAATCGGTTTTATTTTCAATTGGTATCTTACTCACATTCTTTATGATGAAAAATGCTTTGTTTTAGTATATGCTAACATTTTCAATATTGGTATCAATAATCTTAAATTGGTATTATTCTCAATTTGGTATCTTTATTGCAAAGTGATTTGTATTTCCAAAAAGTTGGTTTGTATTTTCAATTGGTTTTTACTTTCAATTGGTTTCCAAATTACAAAATATATTTTTCAATTGGTATAAAAAACGTACAATGTTTCATTTTCTATTTGTATCAAAAGTTTACAAGATATTTTCAATTGGTATCTTTTGGTATCCTAAAAATTTTATTTATTTTCAATTTGTATCATAAATTGGTATCATAATGTTTCGATATATACCTTTATCATAAATTGGAATATTTTTCAATTGGTATTGTTTTGATATATATTACTTATATGCAAGGGAAGCTTAACATCTTCTATATATATAGATTCATGTTGAGTGTATCTCATATTGAGGAACTTGACCTCTCTTCTCTATGTCTTACACGTGTGTAGGGGAGCCTCACATCTCCTTTTATACATTGTATATTATGCGTTATATGATTAGGGTTTAGTCATCTCTTCTTCAATAATGCATGTATGCAGGGGGAGTTAACTTTACGTCTCTCCTCTTCATGAATATATATATTGCATATATATTTTTATTGTTTGATTTGTTTTCGCCCCTTTGTTGATGATTTGACAAAATGGGGGAGAGGAATTTTGGAGTTTTATATATGCATGATTATGCATGTTTATTTTATTCCTTGTTTTATACAGGGAGAGAAGAATTTTGAGAGTTTTATATATGCATGTTTATTTTCTTGTTTAATGCATATATGTGTTATTTGGTTTATGCATTCATTGAATATATTTATTATTTATTGCTATGCATGAGTTAAGGGGGAGCTTCTATGAAGCTTAACTTTAATCCATGCATATATAACTCCATGAGTTTTGTCATCATCAAAAAGGGGGAGATTGTTGGCCCAAAGGCCCATCACTTAGTTTTGATGATGATTAACTCATATAGTTATAGTTTACTAATAATCTTATGTTTAAATAGTTTCAGTGATTGATCAAGATATTAGTAGGTGTTTGGCTTCAACAAAGGAGTTTTGGAGCTAACATATGGTGATTCAAGAGCTCGCGCATCAAGATCGCATCTAGCACTTGGTTGAAGTCAAGCTCGTTGGATCGTGTTTGGATCGAGTCGACTTGGAGAAGGAGTTTTATAAGAAGATCACGGTTTGTTTAATTTAGTATGTTTAGATCTTGTGTAAAGATAGATAGTATTGATATGCTCAAGTTCACATACACACACAAATTTAGAGTTTATTGGTTTTTATTTTTGGTTTAACCGATTTTGGATTTCATGTCAAAAACATAGATATATTATTTACATGTATATTAGATTCCATCCATATACTATATACTTCAAAGTTATTTCAATATCATGTTTTTGTATTTATACAAGTTTTGGAGAAAACAGTTTTCCATTTCAAAAATTCAAGTTTTAGAAAATACCGATTTTGTGTTTAAGCCAAATTTCAATATCACAAAATGGTTCAAATTGTTTATAATATGTGTTGAATTTTAGTTACACATATTTGTATTTCAAAGATCTTATAAGAACTTATTTTTGTGAAATTTATGTGATTTTATGGGATTTAATTTAAATTAAAAACACCAAGTTTTAATCCCTTAAAAATTATGACCTGGCCTTCTGCCGGTCGACCTCACGGTCGACCGAGCCAGAAGTCGGTTGACCGGGCGGTCGACCGATGTGCACAAACATGCACAACCACGTTTGGCTGGTGGGCCGGTCGACCGGGCGGTCGACCGTCCAGAGAGCTCTGCTCTCTGGATCTGGCCCCGGTCGACCGGCCAGAGAGTACTGCTCTCTGGTTCTGGCCGCGGTCGACCGGGCGGTCGACCAGAGGCTCAACGGTCAGAAAAATGACCGTTAGCCGGCCGACCAGGCGGTCAACCAGAAGGGCAATTTTGCCCTTTCCAGACTGCCAATGAGCAGATTTTTGAGAGGGTATAAATACACATCTCTTGGGCTGGTTTCTTAAAAGTTTTTAGAGAGGAAAATTTTCTATATTTACAAGTGTTTTAGCAACAAGTTTTCAAAGAGTTTTTGGGTTAAAAAGATCCATCTTTATTTGTTTTAAAGGGTTGGAAAAAATCAAGGAAAAGAGAAGTTTTTGGGAATTATTTTTGATCTTCATTTCTATTTTATCCTAGAAGTTTTTTCAAGTATTTTCTTTATGTTTTTGATTTTCAAACTCTTTATTTTCTCACACTTGAGCTATCATATCTATCCTATCTATTAGGATCTTGTTTTGGCGAGAAAATTGGTTTGTGGTTTGTTGAGACCACCAAGTGTTGTAATCCTCTTTATTTTGTGTTATCCCTCTTGTGTAGTGGTGATTGTGGAGGTTGTGTTGGTATCCCTCTAAGTATAGAGGTGATTGTTGTTGGAGTGTTGGCTTAGTGCCTTATCCCTCTAGTGTGAGGTGATTGTTGTTTGGCTAAGTGCCCATCCCTCTAAGTGTAGAGGTGATTGTTGTTGTGCCTTGCCTCTTGTGTAGGGTTGTGTTTATTGGAGAGAGAAGTTGTGTACTCCTAGTTTGTATTACACAAATCCTCAGTAGAGATTCCTTACGTGGGAAGTCCTGTGTGGACAATTTAGTGGAAATCTTTCTGTGTGAAGGCGGGGACGTAGAGCAGTGGCTCGAACCTCGAAACATATCTTTTTGTTTGCGTTTGATCCACTATCTCTTAACTCTCTCTCTCTCTCTTATATCTTGCATAGCATCATATTGTTCATATCTTATATATGCTTAGTATTGTTTGTATGCCTCACTTGTGTTGAATCAAGAGAGTTTTATATAGCACCTCAACTCTTATTTAGAGGAGATAGTTCAGAGCTCTTCGCTGGGAATTCGGTTACACTCTTTGGTTACACTAAGTGTGTTGCAATTTGTTTTTAATTTCGCATCATTTGTCATTAGATTATTCATACACCTATTCACTCCCCCTCTAGGTGTACTTTTTTGCAGGGTGAAAATCACGCTCTCTTTCCTTCGCAAGTAAAATAACTCTGACTACAGTCAATCCCTGTGTATCTTCTATCAAGCAGATGGGTGCCCAAGGTAGTGATGGAGAAGGTCGATAAGTAATGTAGGAAGTTTTTGTGGAGCAGAGATGGGGAGAGTAGAGTCTGACATTAGCAGCATGGGATAGTTTGTGCAAGCCTAAGGCAGAGGGCGGATTGGGTTTCTGATTAATGAATCATAATGCTTTAATGGGAAAACAATTGGCAAAGTTTATTATTAACCCATTGTCATTGTGGTTCCTTGTCATCACTCACAAATACAAACCTTCCTCCAATGTATGGGTCTTGCAACCACCATGTACTACCACCCAAGCTTAGCATGCGATTGTGAATGGGCGAGAGGTTCTCCGGCAAGGATTGAAATGGGAGGTTGGTGATGGGGCAACAATGAAGTTCTTCAAGGATCCATAGGTTGGACAAGCTCCACTGAGGTGTTGGACGAATGGAGTTGAGGGCATGAGGTTGATGAGGAGGTATTAGTAAAGGAGTTCATTACCCCTACTGTAACGCCCCGATCCCGGCGATACGGGGACGTCACTGCAACGTATATACGTAAGTCCGAATTACCTTCCCGTATATACGCTAAGCATCAGTACAGACAAGAATCAGAGTACGGAAGCAAATGGTGCATTATACATTCCAACACATATATACAATCACAGAATTATCACCAGTAGTGATCTAATATTACATGAATATCATATCACTAATATGCGCAAATGCGGGAATACAAGAGATACACAATATATATGAACAGTATAAAAGGGGCTCACATACATGTATACAAGGAACTGTACAAGTGAAAAGGGTAAAAGAGCACTCACGAGTTTGCTAAGGGAAAACTCGAGAGGCACAAAGGGGGTCTGGAAGGATGGAGCTCCGAAAGGTCGGCTGAAGATCCACGCTACTGCTGCGTTACTCTGAACACCCGCTCCTAGCTCCAAGACCTGGACGTGAGAATCCAGGGGAGTCAAATGATACTCCCCAGGCGAGTGGTGAAGCAAAACCAAGTGGTGAAGCAGGGTGAGCACAATAATGCATATATCAAGTGGGAATACTCAGTAGGCAGATAGGATAGAGCAGGTAAGAATAGATATGGCATGATAATCATAAAACAGGGAATCCGAATAAAACCAATCCAAACTACCATAATACTCATAAAACACGAAATCCGATATAAAGTCCGGGAAAAGCAAATACGGTAAGGCACAGCACAGATTCATAGCCGTTTAAGTTGCAGGCTTTGGTATGCGTCCCATTCCACATACCTCTACTTACAACTTAAAAAGCCGTTATTATGACACTTTATTATTACTCGTCTTACCCATATATCTAGGTATGTGTCTCGGTGTACGGCCAACTCACATACATCCATATATAAGCAAGTCGAGGTTGTTATTGGAAATCAGCGGTTGTATCGACGAACTATGTTTACAGTGGGTCCCGTACATACCCGGGACCACGGCCACACGATTGTTCCGTTGCATGGAAACGGAAGCCAGCCGCAAGGCTCAACAGGAGGGACTTATGTATGCCCTTATAGTAACAGGAATAAGGGAGCCAGCTCTCCCCTCGGTCCCCTGGAGTACCACAGGTCAGACCGGATATAGTGCACAATACCTAATGCCACTGTAAACACGAACACATATCGATATCCGCATGTTTCCCCCGACCCAATACAAGTTGGTCTTTTTAGGATTCATTAGTTTAATTATCACTTTACGGGAAAAACAGGAAATAAACATGATCAGGAATAAGGAGTACATAAGTACTATATAGTCAGGTCACTGCATGTAAAGCAGGAAAACAGGTCACTGATCATGATACAGGATAATAAAGTAAAGTTCCCGTAAAGGTGACAATCACAAGTCAAGTCATCATGCTGGGTGTCAAGTGATAGCATGACAGAGTGGTGATATTAAGCAAGCAACCAAACATGATAAAAGATAGATAATAATCGGGTGGCAAGGTTATGTCAAGAGATTGATAATAGTCTGGGTAAGTCAGGTCATAACCAGAGGGTCTTACCAAATAGTAGCAAGTCAGGTGGTCAGGTGGTATACACTAGATGTCAGGTGATATACATGTGTTAAAAGGTAGCATGTAACTGACAGGTCTAAAATAATGGTATGGCCTGGTAACATAAAAGCAATGACCCAAAGTCCAACAAGTCCAACGACCACGAAGGGTCGGCCACGCATAGCATAAAGCAATAAATGATATAAAGCATGAAATACAATACATGAAGACTAGAGCAATCAATGAAATAGGAAAACAAGAGGGTAGCGAGTGAGAACACTCGCCTGAGTCACCAATATACCGAAATATCCGAAATCCACTGAAGCTCGGGATGCGCCATAACCTGTGATATAAATATGTAGAGTGAAGAGGAGGGAGAAGGAGAGAAGGTAAGATGATGTTTGTCAAGTGACAAGTCAAGTAATACTAAGATATGATATGAGTCTAGAGGGAAGGTTCATATTCAAGAAGGAATCAATTAAGACAGATATCCAAAGTTAGTCGACTAGGGTGGAATAGTAGTCGACTAATAGTGGAGTTAGTCGACTAGGAAAATGGGGTAGTCGACTAATACTGTGTAACAGAGAGTTGGGTTTGGTTTCAGGGAATAGTTAGTCGACTGGAGTAAAATAGGTAGTCGACTAACAGATACTCTAAGTCGACTAATTGTATGGTCAAGTCGACTAGAACTGAGATACAGAAAGTTGGGTTTTGATTCAGGAGTCGACTAGGGAGAAGGGTTAGTCGACTAGGGGGTTCAAGTCGACTAGGGTTTGTGATAAGTCGACTAGGCCGAGAGTTAGGTTTTCTGGTCCAGGGAAGATTAGTCGACTAGGGGAATGTTAGTAGTCGACTAGGGGTCTCTAGTCGACTAGGAACTAAGGTCAAGTCGACTAATCGTGGGAAAACAGCAAACAGAATAGATTTCTAGGGTTTTGGTTTGATGACTAAATAATCATGAATTGAAGACATAATTGCACATGATATGGAAACATGAATATACAAAGAATTAGACAAGTCTTGGTGAGTAGAAATACTCACATAGATCGGTGATTGGAAGCTTTACGTGTTCGGAAGGATCGAGGTTGACAATATCGCCAAATGGATCCACGGCGACACGATCGACGAAGGAAGCTACGGTCCAAATCCAAAGGAGGGTTGTGGTGGAGGGAGAGAGAGAGTAGGAGAGAGAAAGAGAGGTTTAGAGAGAGAAAGTCTAGAGAGAGAAATGGGATTTTTAGAGAGAGAAAGTGTAGAGAGAGAAAGCTAGAGAGAGAGTTAGGGTTTCCTTTAGAGAGAGAAAGTGGATGATGAGAGAGAGAATCAGGAGAGAGAGAGAGAGCTAGAGTGAGAAAGAGAGGAGAGAGAAACAGGAGAGAGAGAGATCCAAGAGAGAGAGAGGGAGAGTCCAGGAGAGAGAGAGAGAGAAAGAAGGGGGCTGCTGCCCCCCCCCCCCCGCACCCACACAGTGCCCCCCCCTTTGGGGGCACTCGGCCCTGGCCGCCGGCCAGGCGGCGGCGCCGGGCGGCGCCGGCCGCCGGCAGAGGAAGGAGGGGGCGCCGGCCCCTCCACAGAACACAGGGGGGGCTGTTGCCCCCCCCCAGCAAGGAAAGAGGGGGGCTTTGCCCCCCTCAACAGAGAGAAAAGGAGAGGGGGCCTGCCCCCCTCTCCGCCCCAGCACAGGGGCCCAGGTGGCCCCTGGCTGCCCGCGGCCGCCGGCCAGCGCCGGCGGCGCTAGAACGGGGTGGCGCCGGCCACCCCAGGAGAGGAGAAGGAGGGGCTGCTGCCCCCTCCACAGCGGCGCACAGGGGGCCCGAGGCCCCTGGCCGCGCCCAGGCCGCCGGCCGCGCGCCGGCGGCGGTCTGCCCTCGCCGGGGCAGCGCCGGAGGAGAGGGGAGCCGGCGATGGAGGTGGACGTGGCCGGATCCAAGAGGAGGAAGAAAAGAAAAGAAAAGAAAAGAAGAAGAGAGAGAAGATGGGGGTGATCCTACGCCGGCGTTGATCGCCGGAGGTGGCCGGAGGTTGGGTCGGTGGAGTGGGCGTCGCCCACGCAGGAGAGAAAGAAGAAGAAGAAGAAGAAAGAAAAGAAGAAGGAAAAGAATAGAAAAGAAAGGAAAAAGAAAAGAAAAGAAAAGGAAAAAGAGAGGGAGAGATTGATGGATGGGAGGGGGTTTAATGAGGGAGAGGGGAGGTGTCTCCCCACGTGGCTGCTGGAGTAGGTGGAGTCGGTTGAGGGAAAAAGAAAAGGAAGGAAAGAAAGAAAGAAAGAAAAGATTAAAAATAATAATATAATAATAAGGTTGAAAAATCGACTGTTTCGGAATCGTTCCGAAAAATCCTCAAAATAGAAAATAATATTTTAAGATGCTCGGTGAAATCGGATTCAAGAAATACAATGCAGATTTCAAATTAAAAATCCTGGAATCTTCCGGCGGTACCGGTCGACACCAAAACCGGTGAATTTTCGATAAATTCTGGAAAATCTCAAAAAATGAATTTAGATAGAAAATGATATTATAAGATGTATCGTGAAAGCCGTTTTAAGAAATACTTTATAGTTTTAAAACTAAAATCCCGGAACCAGCTAACTGCCGACTCCGGTGGAATTTCCATAAAATCATAAAATCCCCAGAAAAAGAATGTAGGTAGAAAATATGATTCTAAGTAATAATGTCTAAAGGATCATTTAGAAATTCTAAACCATTTAAGAATTAAAAATCCAGGAATCGGTCAGCGGCACTGGCCGACACCGGTTTTGAAAATATTCCTTTTAATTCCAGAAAAATCCAGAAAATCACATAAAATCTAGAATATTGGAAAATGATGTTTGAAACAGAAATCGGTCAAATCGGAATAGTGGAATTGTCCAAACCGAGCAATACTCTGGGATTCGGGCCTTCGGTTCAAACCAAGGTTGACTCCGAATCCACGAATCCAAAACCAAGACAAAACAATCATATAAGGAATTCATAAAGCAAAACAAATACAGGAAACAAATCGAAAAAATACGATCGGAAAATCTGAATACGCAACTAAGTACGTATTCCGGGAACGGGGTATTACAATCCACCCACCTTACAAAAATTGCGTCCTCGCAATTTCGTTAAGGGGCAAATTGAATACAAAGGGGACAAAGGCTGGAATTTATACTAATTAAGATATGAAGCACTATAGGTAGGGCTCTCAAGTCGACTGAACAATAATCATCCTCCGCACTTTCGGATGTATAAATCTTCGAATAATGCTGAATAATACTGCTGATGTCGTGGCTGTGAAATAAATGAATACTGATGATGTCGTGGCTGTGTAATAAAGAAAACCCCGAAAATCCTGAGCATAATAAAGAAGACCGATAATTAAGAATCCCAACTGTTGTCTTCTGAAAGATAGCCAGATCAGATTCGATCTGGAGAATACCAAGCTTCATAGAATTTGCCGAGAGATCCCATAATAGCTTCATGCAGAACCAGCCACTACCTTCCTAGTCTAGTCATATCTTAAGATAGTATAAGGCTTCATAAAACCAAAACATAAAACCAAAACGGGGAAAGGATAGGAGAGATCAGGAATCCAAGGAAAAGATAGTCAAGGAGGGATTTGAAATCAAAGGAAAGATAGTCAAGAAATAGATAACTCTGCACTTGTAGTTGGAATGTATAACCAAGATTCATGTATTCCAGTTGCAAATCTCTTTACCATTGATTTGCCTTCTGGACGTACTGAGGAAGTCAGAGCCTAAGCTCTGATACCAACCTGTAACGCCCCGATCCCGGCGATACGGGGACGTCACTGCAACGTATATACGTAAGTCCGAATTACCTTCCCGTATATACGCTAAGCATCAGTACAGACAAGAATCAGAGTACGGAAGCAAATGGTGCATTATACATTCCAACACATATATACAATCACAGAATTATCACCAGTAGTGATCTAATATTACATGAATATCATATCACTAATATGCGCAAATGCGGGAATACAAGAGATACACAATATATATGAACAGTATAAAAGGGGCTCACATACATGTATACAAGGAACTGTACAAGTGAAAAGGGTAAAAGAGCACTCACGAGTTTGCTAAGGGAAAACTCGAGAGGCACAAAGGGGTCTGGAAGGATGGAGCTCCGAAAGGTCGGCTGAAGATCCACGCTACTGCTGCGTTACTCTGAACACCCGCTCCTAGCTCCAAGACCTGGACGTGAGAATCCAGGGGAGTCAAATGATACTCCCCAGGCGAGTGGTGAAGCAAAACCAAGTGGTGAAGCAGGGTGAGCACAATAATGCATATATCAAGTGGGAATACTCAGTAGGCAGATAGGATAGAGCAGGTAAGAATAGATATGGCATGATAATCATAAAACAGGGAATCCGAATAAAACCAATCCAAACTACCATAATACTCATAAAACACGAAATCCGATATAAAGTCCGGGAAAAGCAAATACGGTAAGGCACAGCACAGATTCATAGCCGTTTAAGTTGCAGGCTTTGGTATGCGTCCCATTCCACATACCTCTACTTACAACTTAAAAAGCCGGTTATTATGACACTTTATTATTACTCGTCTTACCCATATATCTAGGTATGTGTCTCGGTGTACGGCCAACTCACATACATCCATATATAAGCAAGTCGAGGTTGTTATTGGAAATCAGCGGTTGTATCGACGAACTATGTTTACAGTGGGTCCCGTACATACCCGGGACCACGGCCACACGATTGTTCCGTTGCATGGAAACGGAAGCCAGCCGCAAGGCTCAACAGGAGGGACTTATGTATGCCCTTATAGTAACAGGAATAAGGGAGCCAGCTCTCCCCTCGGTCCCTGGAGTACCACAGGTCAGACCGGATATAGTGCACAATACCTAATGCCACTGTAAACACGAACACATATCGATATCCGCATGTTTCCCCCGACCCAATACAAGTTGGTCTTTTTAGGATTCATTAGTTTAATTATCACTTTACGGGAAAAACAGGAAATAAACATGATCAGGAATAAGGAGTACATAAGTACTATATAGTCAGGTCACTGCATGTAAGCAGGAAAACAGGTCACTGATCATGATACAGGATAATAAAGTAAAGTTCCCGTAAAGGTGACAATCACAAGTCAAGTCATCATGCTGGGTGTCAAGTGATAGCATGACAGAGTGGTGATATTAAGCAAGCAACCAAACATGATAAAAGATAGATAATAATCGGGTGGCAAGGTTATGTCAAGAGATTGATAATAGTCTGGGTAAGTCAGGTCATAACCAGAGGGTCTTACCAAATAGTAGCAAGTCAGGTGGTCAGGTGGTATACACTAGATGTCAGGTGATATACATGTGTTAAAAGGTAGCATGTAACTGACAGGTCTAAAATAATGGTATGGCCTGGTAACATAAAAGCAATGACCCAAAGTCCAACAAGTCCAACGACCACGAAGGGTCGGCCACGCATAGCATAAAGCAATAAATGATATAAAGCATGAAATACAATACATGAAGACTAGAGCAATCAATGAAATAGGAAAACAAGAGGGTAGCGAGTGAGAACACTCGCCTGAGTCACCAATATACCGAAATATCCGAAATCCACTGAAGCTCGGGATGCGCCATAACCTGTGATATAAATATGTAGAGTGAAGAGGAGGGAGAAGGAGAGAAGGTAAGATGATGTTTGTCAAGTGACAAGTCAAGTAATACTAAGATATGATATGAGTCTAGAGGGAAGGTTCATATTCAAGAAGGAATCAATTAAGACAGATATCCAAAGTTAGTCGACTAGGGTGGAATAGTAGTCGACTAATAGTGGAGTTAGTCGACTAGGAAAATGGGGTAGTCGACTAATACTGTGTAACAGAGAGTTGGGTTTGGTTTCAGGGAATAGTTAGTCGACTGGAGTAAAATAGGTAGTCGACTAACAGATACTCTAAGTCGACTAATTGTATGGTCAAGTCGACTAGAACTGAGATACAGAAAGTTGGGTTTTGATTCAGGAGTCGACTAGGGAGAAGGGTTAGTCGACTAGGGGGTTCAAGTCGACTAGGGTTTGTGATAAGTCGACTAGGCCGAGAGTTAGGTTTTCTGGTCCAGGGAAGATTAGTCGACTAGGGGAATGTTAGTAGTCGACTAGGGGTCTCTAGTCGACTAGGAACTAAGGTCAAGTCGACTAATCGTGGGAAAACAGCAAACAGAATAGATTTCTAGGGTTTTGGTTTGATGACTAAATAATCATGAATTGAAGACATAATTGCACATGATATGGAAACATGAATATACAAAGAATTAGACAAGTCTTGGTGAGTAGAAATACTCACATAGATCGGTGATTGGAAGCTTTACGTGTTCGGAAGGATCGAGGTTGACAATATCGCCAAATGGATCCACGGCGACACGATCGACGAAGGAAGCTACGGTCCAAATCCAAAGGAGGGTTGTGGTGGAGGGAGAGAGAGAGTAGGAGAGAGAAAGAGAGGTTTAGAGAGAGAAAGTCTAGAGAGAGAAAATGGGATTTTTAGAGAGAGAAAGTGTAGAGAGAGAAAGTCTAGAGAGAGAGTTAGGGTTTCCTTTAGAGAGAGAAAGTGGATGATGAGAGAGAGAATCAGGAGAGAGAGAGAGCTAGAGTGAGAAAGAGAGGAGAGAGAAAGAGAGAGGAGAGAGAAACAGGAGAGAGAGAGAGATCCAAGAGAGAGAGAGGGAGAGTCCAGGAGAGAGAGAGAGAGAAAGAAGGGGGGCTGCTGCCCCCCCCCCCGCACCCACACAGTGCCCCCCCTTTGGGGGCACTCGGCCTGGCCGCCGGCCAGGCGGCGGCGCCGGGCGGCGCCGGCCGCCGGCAGAGGAAGGAGGGGGCGCCGCCCCCTCCACAGAACACAGGGGGGGCTGTTGCCCCCCCCCCCAGCAAGGAAAGAGGGGGGCTTTGCCCCCCTCAACAGAGAGAAAAGGAGAGGGGGCCTGCCCCCCTCTCCGCCCCAGCACAGGGGCCCAGGTGGCCCCTGGCTGCCCGCGGCCGCCGGCCAGCGCCGGCGGCGCTAGAACGGGGTGGCGCCGGCCACCCAGGAGAGGAGAAGGAGGGGGCTGCTGCCCCCTCCACAGCGGCGCACAGGGGGCCCGAGGCCCCCTGGCCGCGCCCAGCCGCCGGCCGCGCGCCGGCGGCGGTCTGCCCTCGCCGGGGCAGCGCCGGAGGAGAGGGGAGCCGGCGATGGAGGTGGACGTGGCCGGATCCAAGAGGAGGAAGAAAGAAAAGAAAAGAAAAGAAAAGAAGAAGAGAGAAGATGGGGGTGATCCTACGCCGGCGTTGATCGCCGGAGGTGGCCGGAGGTTGGGTCGGTGGAGTGGGCGTCGCCCACGCAGGAGAGAAAGAAGAAGAAGAAGAAGAAAGAAAAGAAGAAGGAAAAGAATAGAAAAGAAAGGAAAAAGAAAAGAAAAGAAAAGGAAAAAGAGAGGGAGAGATTGATGGATGGGAGGGGGTTTAATGAGGGAGAGGGGAGGTGTCTCCCCACGTGGCTGCTGGAGTAGGTGGAGTCGGTTGAGGGAAAAAGAAAAGGAAGGAAAGAAAGAAAGAAAGAAAAGATTAAAAATAATAATATAATAATAAGGTTGAAAAATCGACTGTTTCGGAATCGTTCCGAAAAATCCTCAAAAATAGAAAATAATATTTTAAGATGCTCGGTGAAATCGGATTCGAGAAATACAATGCAGATTTCAAATTAAAAATCCTAGAATCTTCCGGCGGTACCGGTCGACACCAAAACCGGTGAATTTTCGATAAATTCTGGAAAATCTCAAAAAATGAATTTAGATAGAAAATGATATTATAAGATGTATCGTGAAATCCGTTTTAAGAAATACTTTATAGTTTTAAAACTAAAAATCCCGGAACCAGCTAACTGCCGACTCCGGTGGAATTTCCATAAAATCATAAAATCCCCAGAAAAAGAATGTAGGTAGAAAATATGATTCTAAGTAATAATGTCTAAAGGATCATTTAGAAATTCCAAACCGTTTAAGAATTAAAAATCTAGGAATCGGTCAGCGGCACTGGCCGACACCGGTTTTGAAAATATTCCTTTTAATTCCAGAAAAATCCAGAAAATCACATAAAATCTAGAATATTGGAAAATGATGTTTGAAACAGAAATCGGTCAAATCGGAATAGTGGAATTGTCCAAACCGAGCAATACTCTGGGATTCGGGCCTTCGGTTCAAACCAAGGTTGACTCCGAATCCACGAATCCAAAACCAAGACAAAACAATCATATAAGGAATTCATAAAGCAAAACAAATACAGGAAACAAATCAAAAAATACGATCGGAAAATCTGAATACGCAACTAAGTACGTATTCCGGGAACGGGGTATTACACCTACGAGACAATGGAATGAAATTCTCCTCCAGTATCCTCCAGGATGCTATAGGAACAGATACAACCAGGGTAATCTGCTCCCTGCCTTTGCCTGAGATGTAGATAGCAGATCGATTGCGATCTTTGGGGATTGGGGGAATGATTTGGCTAAGCTCTCATCAGTAAAGCCTACAAACTCCTCACAGATGCACATGGTTTCCACTCTTCAAATGAGTGGAGATAGGTATGGAAACTTCCATGCTCCCAAAGAATCAAAGCCTGGTTCTGAAAGTTGTTCAGAGGTTGTGTGCCCACAAGAGCATTCTTGTATTCTAGGCGGTTAGCGGCAACAATACGATGTCAATGTTGTAACTCTGAAGTTGATGACATTCAACACTTGCTGGTGCAGTGCCCATGGTCTTGCACAGGTATTGGATATTCTTGAATTTGAATGTGGGAAGTAGGTAAACTCCCTTCAATCTACTGCGTGGTATGAACAGTTGAGAAGACTGTGGCGGTCAGAAGATATAGATGACCATAAAAGGTTGTGTTTTATTCTCTATACTTCTTGGGAGGTTTGAAAACAATGGAATGAACGAGTACTTCAAGGTAATCGTCGATCAGCTGCTAATATCCAACAACATGTGAGGTTGCAGGTTGAGGAAAGATTGTTAGTTGATGCCTCGCTCGGTGGTAGCAACCCTCCACCTGCTCGGTGGATTTATTGGTCCCCTCCTCCAACTAATGTGATCAAATTGAATTTTAATGCGACTGTGTGGGGAGAAAGATTCTCCACGGTGGCAAGCGTTGCTCGAGATGAGACATGTAAGTTGATTCTTGTCGTTGGGTTTCTCTATGAATATGGAACTGTTATAGAAGCGAAAATGCGAGGAATGTGGGAAGCTCTTCGTCTATATCAACGACATCTTTCAGACAAGGCATTATGGTGGAAGGAGACGCGTTGGAGGTAATTGAAGCTTTACATGGGATAAGTTGTGCTTAGGAGCCCTCAATCTTACTTATGGATGCTTAGCGAACCTGAGGGGTATGGATGTTTACAAAATTTCACATTCCTAGAGAATACAATCGGTGTGCGCATTGGATCACAAGGTGGATTAAAGAGAAGGGACCAAATATTTTTTGTTCGCTGACTTCCCCTCAGAATTGATGCTTCTTGCACAAACGGGCTAAGGGTATTTTGTTAGCCAAAAAAAATAACTTAAAGCTTTTAGAGGGAGAATTTCTAAATAGAAGATTTAAAGAGTGGTATTTTTAAATATGAATGATGTTAAGGGGTGATATCTAAAAGCCTATTATATTACATAAACTAAATTTAAGTCTAGCTCACTGGTAAAATGGTGGGTGTGAGTATGGGTTGTAGGAATTCCCAGATTCAAATCCGGCTAGGGTCTACTGTTAAAAAAATAAAAAAACACTATTAAACTTTAAATAAAGTCATGATAATTGAAATTCTAGATGATATTGACATGCATATGAAATTGGAGAATGACTAGATGTGACATTAGACCATAAACTCCAAAGAGTTTGTTAACAGGTTCACTACCAACGTTCCAACCAAAGAAGTAGTTTACTTAGATGATGGGGGTCAGGGTGCGCATATGGCAGAAGAAGCAACACAATATCACGCAGGTATTACATAAACTAAATCTCTAGCTCGTGAAGAAAGCAATTGTTGTTTTGTTTTTAACTTGAACTTAATTAGAGACATGATATATATTGGATTTAATGAAAGTTATTATACTCATATAGATATTGATAGTTGGATGTTTAAATGGAAGTTATCATTGTTAGTATTAATTTTGAGGGGAAAAACATGACATTAGTCCATTAACCACCCCAAAGAGTTTGTTTATATATATGTCTTAACTAGTAACGAGACATACAAATGCACTCCTATCACAATTAAATAAACATTATTTATAACTTCTGTCATACTTTAAAAAAGATTAATTTTTGTTGTAGTAGAGAGCATGACAATTGGTCACGATACTTTCTTGACAATTGTAAGACCTAACATGTTCAATAATAATAATACAACATAGTATTTCTTGTTCAAAAGACAACTTTCATAATCATTGACTTACATCCTTGAAGTTTGAAATCATGTCCATATTCAAGGAAATGTTTGTACTACGGTATCGAAAAAGTAATATATATTTATATGCCAAAATTTATATATGTGACACATCGAATACTTTCCAACTAGAATATCAAAAACTCTCTAAAGCAGTGAATTATTTGAAATTATAAAATAATAAGTTGTTACAAATCAAAAGAAGCATTTTTATGGTTTATGTTGTTTTATTGAAACTTCTCTCTTTGTTTATTTCGTATTCCAATCTATTCTTTTATTTTACTACAATAGTTAAAAATTCAAGTTCACACAAGGAGACACGCAAAGCATAAATACATTGTAATGCCCTGATCTCGCAGGTATGGAGACGTTTCTATGACATATGTACGCAGGTCAGAAATACCCTCACATATATATGCTAAGTATCAGTACAGATAAGAATTAGAGTACGAAAGTATGTAGTGCATTATGCAATTCAACATACGAGCACAATTACAAAGTTCTCACGGGTTGTGACACAATATTATAAGAATATTACATCATCAATATTCGCAAATGCGAGAATACAAAGAAATATACAATTGCGAACAATATAAAAAGTCGCTCACGAGTTATAAAAGGAAAATTCGAGAGCCGAGCAGGGAGACCTAGAAGTAAAGGACTCCGACGGTCTGCAGATGATCCACGTTTTCACTGCGCATCTCTGATCAGCAACCAGAAGAATCCATAAGCTCCAATCTCCGAGATCTGGACATACATATCCAGGATTGCCAGAAGCAACCCAACGAGTGATAAGACTAGTGCCAAGTGGCGTGCATAGAAAAGCACACGTGTACTGATAAATCCGGATCGAAAAATATGTATTGAAAATCGTGTCATGAGAACAGACACACATGAGCTGGAATGAGGCATCAAGCAAGGTAAATGTGACAAAATTAGTTGTACAAGCTCAAATTACGAATCAGTGAGATTAGTACGTCGAAAAAATGATTCAAAAAAAAACTCTCATATATATACCCTATACCTCACGTCACTGTATTCTGAGTTCATATAACCTGAGTTTGTCTTCTAAACTAAGAAAACAACAGAAAATTGATAAAACCTGATAAAACTGAATACGAGCAAAATCAGTCGTATAAGCTAGATTTACGGCTTCATAAGACTGGTACATCGAAAGAATAATCCAAACAAGAAAACCCTCATTTATATACCTTATGCCTATGTTACCATAATCCGAGTGTATACGACCCGAATCGCAAAACAACACAACGAATTTAATTAGCATCTTATTATTATTACTCGTCTGACCCATATATCTAAGTATGTGTACAGGCGTACGTTCCATCCCCATATACATTCATATATGAGTAAGTCAAGGTTGTTATTGAAAACTGATGATGAAACCACGGGTTATGTTTACAATGGGTCCCGTACATGCTCGGGGCTACGGTCCAGGGTGTTTCATTTCTGGTATGTGGAACCGGTCGCAAGGCGTACATGAGGTGGGTGTTATTGTATGCCCATTTAGGAATATAACAGGAGGTAGGGAGCCAGCGCTCCTCTTGGAACACTGGAGGCTTCAGGTAGAACCGAAAGTTTTAGTTACACAATATAACTAATACCACTGCAAACGTATTCATCACTTGAAGTCCATCAGTTTTTCCCTTACCTGATATAAGTTGTCCTTTTTATTTTTATTATATAATTATTAATTTACTTGAATAGTAGGAGCATGACAGGTTCAGAAGTTACAAGAGTAACAGGAGTACATGAGTACTGAAGATATAGAATCACTGTATGTAATACAGGATAGCAGTTATAGGATTTCCATAATATGATAATCACAAGTCAAGCATTAAGTAAGGTAGGTGACAAGTGATAATATACAAATGTCAGGTAATATCACGCAGGTGTCAAGTGATAACAAGTAGGTGTCAGATGATAACAAGTAGGTGTTAGATGTCAAGTGGTAACACAACGATATCAACTATTGTATAACACAATACAGAAAAACGGTACCAATACAGAGATCGGGATGAATATAAAAAAAATGGTACAGATATAGAGGATCGATACGAATATAGAAAACAATACAGTTTTGAAAAACATGATAAGTAATGGTTTCAAACTCTTCATAACCATCAAGAAAAGAATAATAGTTAAATTATCAAGCAGACAAGCGGGCAAACAAGTAAGCGAACATCCAAGCGGAGCTAAGAAAAACTAGAGCGAAGCTAACGCACAACACTAGATGCCATCACATTCGGCGTGATTACTGCTCGCAGTGAAGCTAACACACGCGTGTGGTGGTGGGTAAAACCGCTCTGCATCACCCGTGATGAAATAGCGCTCATGGCGTAATTACACTCGGACGAGTTTAGAGATAAAGAGTTGAGTGCTAGTTTCGCCTACCAGACGAAGCTAAGAGATCTAATAGTCTAATCGCACTCTCTCTTTCGAGGAAGTGGTCGAGAGTCCAAAGGGCTAATAGGCCAAAAGGCAGAGTAGGTACCTGCAAAGGTGTTAGTACCAAACACACGCATGTAAACACAGTAACAGATAACAACTAAGCTATAATAGAGTGGTGAAGCCCGGAGGCTGAGTTAGGTAGAAATAAAGTTAGCGAGCAAACAAGTGAACATCCAAGCGAAGCTTAAACAAGGCTGAAGCGAAACTAGCGCACAATGCTAAAGGCTATCACGTTCAGCATGATTAATGCTCGCAACGAAGCTAATACATGTGTATAGTGGTGGGTAAACCGCTCCGCATCACCCGTGATGAAATAGCACTCACGACGTAATTACACTCAGACGGAGTTAGGGGTAAAAACGCTGAACGCTAGGCTCACCTATCAGGCGAGGCTGAGAGACCTAATGGTCTATGCGCCCAAAGGGCTGAAGAGAGACCATAAAGTCTGAGCGCACTCTCTGTAGATACCACGAAATCTAAAGGGTGCAATTGTTGAAAAAAATATATAATACTTAAATAAAAGTTATGATAATTCAAATCCTAGATGAATATGGACATGTACATGAAATTGGAGAATGACAAGAAGTGACATTAGACTATAATCTCCAAAGAGTTTGTTTATAGGTTCACTTTCACTAACGTTCCAACAAAAGAAGTAGTTACTTAGATGATGGGGGTCGGGGTGCAGATGGCAGAAGAAACAACATCACATAGGTATTACATAAACTAAATCTCTAGCTCGTGAAGAAAACAATTGTTGTTTCTTTTTAACTTGAACTTTATCAGAGACATGATATATTGAATTTAATGAACATTATTATACTTATATAGATATTATGTGTAAATGAAAGTTATCATCGTTAGTATTAATTTTGAGGGGGAAAAACTTGACATTAGTCCATTAACCACCCCAAAGAGTCTGTTTATATGCATGTCTTAACTAGCCACGAGACATACAAATGGCATTCCTATCACAATAATATACACATTATTTATAACTTTTGTCACACTCTTAAAAAGATTAATTCTTGTTATAGTAGAGAGCATGACAAGTGCTCACGATACTCTCTTGACAATTGTAAGACATAACATGTTCAGTAATAATAAAACAACATAGTGTTTCTTGTTTAAAAGACAACTTTCATAATCATTGACTTGCATCCTTGGAGCTTGAAATCATGTCCATATCCAAGGTATGTTTAGACTGCTGTATCGAAAAGGTAATATATATTTATATGCCAAAATTTATACATGTCACACATCGAATACCTTCTAGTTAGAATATCAAAACTCTTTAAAGTAGTGAATTATCTGAAATTATAAAATAATAACTTGTTACAAATCAAAGAAACATTTTTATAGTTTATGTTGTTGTTTATTGAACTTTCTTTCTCTTTGTTTATTTTGTATTTCAATCTATTCTTTTATTTTTATCCACAATAGTTAAAACTTCAAGCTCACACACGGCGAACACACAAAGCATAGATACATATTATGTTTATTCATGCATGCAAGAATGGAAAGTTGTATGTTGTGACCAACAGTGGTACAAATGAATCAATGGATACAAGCTGAACACCCTGAACTACTACTTATTTGAGAAGAAGTTGACACCCTCTGACAGTAAAGGGCAAAAGATAATAATTTGAAAAAAAAGATGTTGAGGAGTATTCTGCCAAAGATTTCTTTACACAATGCAACAGTTTTGGAATTCAAATGCAGGGAGAGGAATGGAATTTAGATGTCCTTTGGCCAAGTAGTGGAATTTATGTGTTCAATAGAATGTAGAGAAACTTTGTGGCGGCGAAGGATTTGAAACCCTATGATACTGTTCAATTTTATGCGCATGCAGCAGATAAAGAAAGGGTTGATACGAAGGATTTTGCCATTAAAATTGTTGAGAACAATGCAAGGGAGGATTTTAGTGAAATAAGTGTCAATACTAATTGTAATTAGGAGTCATTTTGTATTTAGGAGTCATTATTTAATTAGAAGTTATATTACTATATGTTATTAGAAGTCATATTTCTATTAGGAGTTGTAATTGTACATGCCTATAAATAAGTGTACAGAGAGAGCACTCTTAACTGTCGAATTTTCATAATTTAAATCTTATCATGATATCAGAGCCTTGCGATTCTTGATTCTTTGCAACCTTCATCAACATCATCTTCGTCCGCTATTACTAAAATCGTCATCAACGTCTTCTTCTTTTCTTTTTCATTTTCTCATTTCTTTTTTGTAGATTATAACTCTGAATACATATTGAAAAAGAAAAGAGAAATGTTACTATTCATTGTGAAAAATACTGCGACGGGTACTGTTATGGAACAGTAAACTGAAAGAAGAAGAAGAATATGAGGATCTTTTAGGTGTGTAGGTTATTCTTTTTTTAGATTATTATTCTTATTGAATACTCTGAGTTTAGTAATTTTATATGTGGTATTTTAGATCTTGAGGGATGATCAGTTATTTGGGTATTTAGATCTCAAGGGAGGATCATTTGCTTGAGTCTTTTGGCCTGTTTAGATCCTAAGAGAGAATTGTTTGCTTGGGTATTTTGTGTGCAAATCCCGAAGGAGAATCATTTATTTGAGTATTTTGGCGTGTTCAAATCTCGAGAGAGGATCATTTGCTTGGATCTTTTAGCGTATATAGATCCCAAGAGAGAATTGTTTGCTTGAGTATTTTGGCTGAGAAGAGAATCAGTTTTAGAAGAGTTCAAGAGTATGATAAAAAAGGAGTGTAGACGCCAGCAGTTCAAAAATGTAACAGTTTCAATAGTTTCAAATGTTTAAGCAATTTCGGGCTGCCCAGATATTATCTTCTAAACAATTTGCTCAGCAATTTCAACTTTTTCAAATATTTCAGCAGTTTTAGTTGCCCATATGTCATCTTCTTTCCACAACTACTTTGGTCCAATTAGATAACTCCACAGCTTTATCTTGCATCATCTTCTCCACGCACATGAGCTATAAATTCAGGAGAGTCAGTTCATAAACATGGAACCAAGATATATTGTCATGTCTTGATTATAATTCTTTTCATCCATCGGTAACATTGACAAATAGTTCTATATCCTCCGTATAAGGATACGTGCTGCCAATGCTACATCCTCATTATCTTTATCATTTGTGCTTTATATTCTGAATTTTTCTTTAATTTGTTATCAGTATTAGGATTATTAGATTTTAAATTGCTCAGTGGCAATCTTTCACACACATTGTGTATTTCAAAACTTGAAACAAGAAGACTATTGGCACAGGGCATGAGTGTGGGGGTTGTAGTATTTGAACTTAAATTTCAAACCGGTAACATGTTTAAGTTTTGTATTTACTTTTGGTCAACATTATCGGTTAAGACATTTATCTTTACAAACTTTAAAAAATTAGTTTTCGAGTTAAATCATGTTATGTCTTTAGATAATGAGTCATGTCAACTAGGTGAGTATCATTGTATATCTTATCCTTATAGAGTGAATAAAAAGGCCAACATGTTTCCTTAGTTCATTCAGATGCATGAGGTCATTGTCTAATGACATCAAAACTTGATTTTAACTATTTTATAAGTTTTGTGGATGATTATTCTCGAATAAATTGTATTTATTTAATGAAAATCATTATGATGTATTTCTATCTTTAAAAATTTTTATTCTGAAGTAAAGAATCAATCTATTACCTCTATACAAATATTGAGAACTGATAATGCTAAAGAAGTTTTATTTCATATTTTTCAAACTTCATGTCTCAGTATAGTATTGTGCATCTGTCCTCTTGTTCATTTACCCCTCAACAAAATGATGTTGCTGAACATAAAATCAACATTTGCTTGAAGTTACACACACATTGTTAATTCACATGTGGGTTTCTAACAATTTTGGGGATGCCATTCTTGTTGAATGTTATTTGATTAATCAATTCCTTCATCTCTTTAGACGATCATGTTTCATACTCAATTTCTATATCTATGGACTGATTTATTTCCTTTACCCAAAAATGTTTGAATCTATATGTTTTGTACATAATACTGATCCCTATAAAACCAAATTATTCCTTGGCCCTTCAAAGTATGTTTCTTAGATATTCACATACTCAGTGTTTTCCATTGGTTCAGAAGTGGGAAAACTTTACAAAAAGTTGAAGAGATTTACAAGTAATAAAAGAAAATTACAAGAACTCTCTTCTAGAGTTTCTGGGAAAGTGTGCCGGTGGAAGTCTAGTCAGCGCGCGATCACTTTAATCCGTTGATGATGCGAGTGATCGAGTCTTTAAGTCTTCTGCCTAAGGATTTCCTTCTCGCCTGGTTCCAAAAATTCTTTGAGAAAGAAAAATCGTGAGAGTATAACACCCTGAAAGAGAGCAAAGTTCTCTGAAGAAAGCCCAGAAGCTAAAGAGTGATCTCTTGTGAAATCTCTCCAAAAAATCAGCCAAAATTTCCCAATCTGAAGTTCAACTTTCGAAAATCAGCAATCAGCCTTGAGCCCCTCCTTGCAATGGGCTATTATAGGTTTGATGGGGTGTAACTGCTCCCCTAAAAACCAGCACAATGGTCCAGTTTAGCTTCA